>JAYKKI010000037.1:21095000-21355000 GCA_039881145.1 Druceiella hillmani | reverse complement strand
TGCTTTTTATTTGTTTTTACTAGATTATTTAAATATTTTGGCTCCTGGGATTCAACCTCTCAAATCAGTTCGATTTTTAGACACTCTTCAGTATTCGAGGTATTGGTCACTGTGGCGGAAACAAACCCATTGCATGCTTCGAACACTACATTGGGCCTCTCAATAAATTTAACAAATTTCTCTATTTAATTAGTTACTAGCCAAATAATTATCGATTTAAATTGTTCTTATATTTATATTTCTGGAGTCTAATTTATTAACCAGAGTTATTATTTCTACGAGAATATTAAATAATTTTATTGATGACTGTGTTGTTTCCAAAATTTGCTTTTCTATTGAAATATTGGCTTTTAATATTCTTATATGTTAGTACCTGTTAAGCCATCATATTGGTCGTCAAAATTAAAAATATGAAATTTAAGACATGCGCTGCAACGAAAAGATTTAAGTGGTTATGTTAATAACTTATTTATGTAGAGAAGTACTGCGGGCTATGCGAAAAGAAAATTTTTCTGTTTTAACAAAATTCTCAAAATGGCTCTAATCTAATCGAGGGTGTATTTGATAAGTTTGGAAGAAATAAAATAAAATTCGTTATTAAACTAACATGCGTATAAATGATTATTCATAAATATATATTTTTAGAATTACAATTTTATACGTGGTGAAGGAGGTAAAATATGTGACTGCTTTCGATTATACGCACCAACTTTTGATTAATACGAGTTAGGAGAGAGTTTTATCAATTAAACCTTTTCTTAACTCTCTTTACAATTAATACTGTAATTAGGATTTCGTCAGGTAATTTGTCGGCCAAGTAATTGCAAGACATGAAATTGGTTACATCATGCACTGGATACATTATCGGTTGTTTCGATCCGGTGTAGGATTTCACGAAATAATTGACACGCATATGAGACGATGCAAATGTTATCTATTAACTACCTATATTACTTATATTCGTTTCGAAATCAATACAATAGTTAGTGAAATTTTCAGTTCCTAAAGTAGATTTAAAATTGACTTATCGCTACTCCGACCATTAAAGGTGCAATTTTTGAACAGTAATTTGGGCCCGATATTTTTTCTCATAATTTTAAAGGTGGATGAAATTAGTTATATGTTTTAATAAATATTTAGAATAAGTTAGATTTACAACGAGTTTAAGGAAGATATTTTTATAAAAGTTTTGGCTAAAAATATATAACAAAAAACAATATACCACTCCTTAATATGGCAGATGAATGCATGGAATCGAAAGTAAATAACATTTAATTAGATTAAATAATATAAGATTAGCGCTCTTGCTTTTTCCATTGATCATACCTCGTAAATATGTTACTTTTAATTTGATTTACTATGTTTCCGACAATTGAAATTTGAATTTTAATCAACTCATATAAAAAAATACATATATGACTATATGTATTTTTTTTTCTTCGTGCGGTAATATTGTAAGGTACAATAAGAAGAACCAATATTATTTTGATTAGTGATGATGTGTCCTCCTTAAAACGACGCTCTGGTTCAAATGTGAATGTAAATAATTCTCAAAATATTGAATGAATATATACTACCTAGAGGTTAATATGTATTTAATTTGAACCTTTAGATTATCGCCCTCGCCCCAGTGGATAACACGAGGAAAGAACTATCTTTTTATCGCCGTAAATTTCTTCTGGTTTCTTTTTAAATATAATGTACGAACTGACCTTTTAATGACAAGTTAAAACAATTTTACGAGTTGGCTCTTAGTTTACGAGAAAATCAAGTTCGAAATTCAGTTACATATTTATTTATTAGTTGACGAGTTCTAGCGTTGAATAGCCCAGCGGAACTTATCAAGTGTTTGCTTACTAGACGAAGAGTACGGATTCAGTCCCATCTGATATTATTTTCAACTTTTATTGCAGAATATGAACTATATGAGTTGAAAAGTAACTAGGTTTTTTAAAAGGTGGTTTCTTTAGTCACCGCGACTTGGTTGGAAATGGGCCGAGTTTTGGAAATGGAGGTCCTATATAACTCATTGCAAAGTGACAATCTTTAACATTATTGGGTGGAAGCGTTCGATGATTGATATTCGTATTATACGTTAGTGGCGGACTTTATAATATTCACTCTTTCATATAGGATACTTTGGACCCTTGAGATGCCTTTCATTAATTTATTATAGTAATCATTATTATTACTATAATAAATTAATGAAAGGCATTTTTATTATTATTTTTATTTTATATGGATAAATGATTACTGCGATAAAAAAAATGTTTAATACATTTTCAATGATTAAGATTATTTTTTTAATTAGTTTTACAAGTAGAAAATGAAATTTTCAACTTTTGTTTGTAACCTCTCAAATTATATTTCAATGTTCTGTTAACTTTATAATTATAACAAAAATATCCTTTAAAATATATTTATATTTCATATAATTAAAAAATAAACAAATTTATTTATGATTAAATAATCAAGGCACATTTATATCAGAATTATTCCCTTTTATATGTACATTTGGATATCATTCATCATAAAATTTTCCTCGAATACTGTACAAATAATAATAAAAAAAAACTGTACACGAGAATTAAATTGGATGAAATCTATTTTACCCAACGTAAATTGATAAAATAATATTTGTATTTATTACAACAATAATATGTTTGTATTGTAGCTATGATCATATCTACCACTAAAACAGTTTTAAAATTCAGACGCATCGAACTTGAATACTGTACTTGGACTTAAAACTCACGCGAGCACGTTGCGCCACGCCAATTCGTCGCTAGAGTTAGCAAACTAATTAACATATAAATTAATGTCCAACTTTTGTCTCAATTTCCTCGTAAACAAAAAAAAACGAAAGTTACCCAAACCCACAATATATTTAAATAAAAGCCAAGTCCGTGATCATAAGTTTGACACTCTTCTTTTTGGATGTGTATTTACAATCTATTTATAAGTAATTTTACAGGATAAACTCTTTACTGTTGGTTATAATTTGAGTATGAATTACCTTGCCGTTATTTTAATTCAGTAGAGTGTCATTGTTTCAATTCAGAGCTCGAGGTATATTTGTGGTTGATGTTCTTTAGAAACGCCCAACCATATTCGAACGTAAATTCAAATATTTTTTTTCAAACTTGCGGCAAATCCTGCTTACCTATACCGTAGTTTAGTAGGTACTCGCCTTTGCTATCACCATTATTATTAGCCTTCGTCTCTAGGTGTTCGTAATACTCATTCTAGATTAAAATTTTAGTAATGTACCGTAAATTTATTTATGGTTTTTAGTAACAATGGATACTGTTTATACTCCGTAGTTTCTACGGTTAAACCACAATAACGTAAATTTTCTACTTGTGCTCAATGTCAAATATGACTAATTCCGAACAAATGAAACTAGTCCAGAAAAAAAACCAATGTAAAATTAAAATAAAACACCTATCCAAACCTGTTATGTAGAGGAACCGTGTACATGTAAAAAATTATGCACCCTTTTCGTGCACATTAGGTGCATGTAAAAGTTCAAATATTTATAAGTACTTAACATTTCCATTAAATGCGCACATATATTGTTAATGAACTTAAAAGCGATTTATACTTCACCCTTTGCAAAGGCTCGCAAATTAATATTAGTTAAGGTCTTATCAAAAGAGTTATTTCATGAATTTAATTTCGTCTTACAAGTTAAATGTTAAAAAATGTTTGACAACTTTTAAAAATTAACTACTTTGAAAATATTTCACAATATTTAGACAAGTTAGTAGAACAAGTGCCCTAGAGCTCCTTCTTTTCCAAGAAACACTTCTAAAGCAGACGTTTTCTTGGATGAAAAACCATAAGTTAAGGTTATCCGGTTCCATTCGTGGAGATTTTTCACGGTTTATATGTATTTTCATCATTGTTAGTTGGTGGTGGCTTAGACAAAATTTTATTTTTGCTACCTCCTTTATCAACGTCTGGTAACGTTATACGTTAAGATTTGTTTTTAGGAATCACCTCTATAAATCTGCACCAGAAAAAAACGTGGCTTACCTTGCTTCCTCTGAAATTGCAAAAGGATTTTAAGTAATATTGGCTTTTTTTTAAGTTTGGCCATTGTTTGAGTATAGCAAAATTTATGTTTTCCTTTGTGATAAACGAAGATTTTTGTTGAATTGCATTCACTGAAAATATGAATGAACAAGATGTTCCAAGAAAGACATACTCAAGGTTGTAAAGTAGAAAGTGTCACTAGTCTTATCACTTCCACATTTTTAAAAGTGTTTAAGTTTCATTTGCTGCGATGCTAATCCCATTATCCAAGTTTTTATAAATTATGAACCATTTTATGATTAAGATCACCGCTGATGATGACCTAGTGATGGTAGTTCTCCCTACCAAGAAAGAGAGAAGAGTTTCCTGCTGAATTATAATAATTGCTTTTTTGAGCTTTTTATTTAAATGATTAAATAATAATCTCTTATTGCTTTGATTTAGTAAACGATTTTCTCGTGAGACCTGGTCAACTAACATAAAACTTTATGTCGGGGTACAAACTTCCTTTAGACAGACGCATCTATTCGGAACGTTTAGCATTTATATAAATATCACAGCTATATTTTAGCCATAATCGAGACCCTATAAATTATTGGTGCTTTTGAGAGCAAATGACTGCCATCACATTATATTTTTTCCTTGATTTAGATATTTTTTTCATTGGGGCAAATGAGGAATACAGCGATGACATTGTTCCTTTATATAATTCATATTCATTTAAATATGTGCTGAAATTATAACTAGTTTATCAGATAAGCTTGGAAGATATTTTTAAAAATTTAACGTAGAGTAGGAAATTTTTTATTCTTATTTTCTTATCTGTAATTCCAAAACTATTAATCGTCAAAATAAAAATATGAAAATTGCGAACTCAATAAGAAAAAATATCTTCTTATAAAAACATAATCGCATGGCATACTACTTCTTTTTCCATGTCTGTTCATACTCTGGCACTAAGACATAGTTATACGTTAGCTCAATGATTAAAGCAACAGTCATAAATTTTAAATGTTTTTAAACCGGAAAAAAATTAAATTACATAAACAGACTAGGAATTTAATAATAGAGTCAACTAAATGATAGATAATTGTAATTTAAATACATTCATGCAAAACAATTTGGAGTTATAATAACGGTTTTGTATGTTCTTCAGTATTAATTTTGATATAACTTTTTCACTTCATAAAAATAATTTTTCTTTCCTGTTGTTTTTTTTCGTGTGTTATTTACTTTGTACATACCGTGTTAACATAGACTGCACACCAATTTTGCAGCAAAAATATACCATTAAAATTTTTCTATTAATTTATATTATAATTGTTTAAAAACTTGTAACATCAAATAAATAAGTAGCGCTATGTTCTGTATTAATAGTACTTTATGGTTCTATACTTTCTGTCTATGAACAATATTGTCTCGCAAATAACTACATCGTTTTGTGAGTGTGTGTCTATATATATATATATATATATATATATATATATATATATATATATATATATATATATAGATATATATATATATATATATATATATATATATATATATATATACTACCTGTATACATTTTTGTGATATGTTATATATTTAACAAATGCAGTTGATATTTATTTTATGAATGCTACATATATATGATATTCAATAAATATTATTTTTTTCAATTTTAGCGTATTGACTAGAGGCTGTGGAAATTTAAATGTTATTACGATATGTAACGACAGTTTACTGTATCAATATAATAAGTTAGCGATAAGCGGAACAGAGAAAATTATTTCTGAACACAACAGGTAAACTATAAAACTGAGTACATCTTTCACAATGATTCACAAAATGTTCTTTTCTAAAGACATGCGTATTGATTTTTTTTTAAAATTCATGTTATAATCAATATCAAATCAAACGAAATATCCAATGAACTAATTTAACAAACGTGCGTATGACAAAATTAAATAACATAATGGTCCAAGAGAAATTGTGAAGTAAATAGTTTTAATAAAATATTGAATAGTTTTGTTTGTAGTTCCTGTAAATTAATATACAAACCATTCTAAAACAATAGACAAACTTATGTGTAGGTTATCATTATGTTTTCCAAATACTTTACCGCGAAATTATATTTATAAATAAAACTGTATGAAATTAAAATCAGTGGTGCATTTATTACCTTCTAAAATTGTGATTTCTAGCTATAACCTGACGTCATATACTACTAAAGGCCATTTCATAAATATACGTACGTTACATAAAACTTAATTTTGTAATGCTTGAATAAAGAAAAAGTTAGACAAGTCATATTTTTTCTTTCTAACAGATTGATGATATGATATGTTAAGGATTTTAATTTAAAGTTAATGGCATGAAATATATTATCTTTATTTGTACTAATTTTTTGTATTAATTAATATACAGTGAGGGTTTTAAATGAAACAAAATATAAAACAATGTGCTAATTGATCGCCGAAAATTTCAGTCTGCAGAAATTGCTACACAAGAAATCTAGAGGAGTATAACATCAGATAAAGAGTACAAATGCACTAGCTTTAAAAACACGGACAAAGGTTTATCTTGTATAAATAAAAAATTGAGATTTGATAACATTACAAACAATGAGAAGTCAATATTAGTTAAAGCGTAGAAACTTTTTTCGACTGTTTATCGAATAATGGTAGTAAATAAATTACAAAAAAAATTGTTTGAAAAACGTGGGCGAGGAAATGGTAGTTGACCAAGAAAAATGTAAATATTTTTTTCTTTAAACATGTTTTCCTAATTATATAAAATGGCAACATACACTTGCGTTTTTGATATAACAAAAATCATCCTCTTTCTTATAAAGTCGATTTAAAATGGGCTGCATTTTTATTGCCTGGAACGGGTGTGAAACATTTCCTAAAGAGAAATGAACAACATATTTTAGCGCATGAGTTTTTTTTTTAAGGATGCATCGTAAGGAGCTAAACATGAATGCAGAAGTGTGAAAGAAAGATAGAGATGATCTCGTCACTAGTAGTTTCAATTTAAAAATTTCCATAACCATATTATCGTGAAAGTTACGATATTTACACAAATAAAATCGCATTAACAATATAAAGATAATAATAAACTTTACATGTACTTATACCTTGGTTATAGTGTAGCATCTATTCATCAATACTGTTATCGTAGTACAAGTGTTGTTTCGAACAAGCTATATTGTAGTTTTTAGTTTATTTATATATACTTAAAAGCATGTAGTACCAAGTTTGAGCATTTCGTTTCATGAGACCTAAAAATGTTAATTAAATTTAATATTAAACTTAGTCAAATAATGTAAGTACCGAGCTACTGAAGCTCTTCATAAATATCATAAAATGGCAAAAAAGAATCTATTTATCTGGCAGATATATATTAATAAATATTCTGTTTTTTCGTTAGAATTCCATTTTGTCAGATAATACTGAACCAATATCAATTACTTCATTGTTACAAGATACGGCGAAATCAATGCTTCCAAGAGGTCAAATGAATACTTACTTGTATGAACCGTAGTTCTATCGACTCGCATTCACTCTTTAGCAGTTTATGTGAAAACTAATAACGGATTGAAGATTAATTTGGATTATTTACTGAATTGATTGAAATGAAGCTTAAATCCTTCATACGAACTGCTATAGAATATATAGTTTGATTAAATTATATATAATTAAGCTATGTAACGACTTATAGTTTCATGTATATTCATTTTATTTATTGCGATTATTAGTTATAATGTTGTTGGATCGACCGATTTTTAAATATGTTATGTAGTTATGTGGAAGGTAGGTCTCTAATAGACGTATAATAAATGTGCTAGATAACATGAAAAGTTGGTTTATATTACAGAAAACGTAAATTCGTTTAGATATGTTTATGTAGTAGTAATAAATAAAAAAGTAATGTTTTCAGTACACATACCCAATTAATCAATCTGAAAAGTACAGGAAAACACCTCGTGGCGTTGGCATCCTTTAAAATGTTTTTTTTCTCATGGGAAATTTGTATGAGGTGTGCTAATTATAACATACGACGTATTTTCCAAAAAAAAATCGCGTTTTATTCAGAAAATTGGTGATCTTTTTGTCATTTGTGTTCAAGCGTACAATCAGTGTAATAACTATTACAGTATTTTCAATACCTATTTACAAAAATGTTGTCATAAATAGATAACGTTTTGGTTATGATATATCAAAAACATAGTGGTAGCTAAAACGCCAATGAAAATCAACATATGATATAAACATCAACAGAAGTACATATGTCTGAAATAAAGTATTAAATATTAAGATAAGAAAGACGAAATAAAGCGCAAATTATATTGGTAAAGATTACACTCATATCTGTAAACACATTTCGTCCAATTAGGAAGTATTAATGAAATATAAAGCATGTGTAGGATACATTATCAAAAATACCTTCAATCTTTTCGTATTGTGTAAGATAATTGAAGACAAAAATGTAATATATTAAATAATTCTATGAAATTCAAAATAGCCAATGAATTTAGTTCTGATTCTCTTTTAAATATTAAAATTTATATCATATTTTGTTTGCTCTCATCTTGAGCCAGGTGCTTCTTTGAAATGAAATTAAAATGAGAACTACATTTATGTAATTAGTTTCAAGTCTGCAAGAGTATTTTTGTTAACGTCTTTAGTATCTGAAAAAAAAATCTGCCAGCGCCAGTTTTACAAATATAATACAGAACTTCAACAAGAAATAGTATTAAAAGCGAGTACATAAGTACATTCAAACTGCTCTGTGTTACCAAGATGTGGGTCCTTGAGCGCACATGCTTGTAGGTTTCGAAGATATATTCCCGCTACTAACCGTAATCCCTCCCAAAGGTTAGTTACGAATAAATTTTGAGTTCCCTTATAGTTAATAACATTTAATGGAATAGTCTAATAATATTCGGTAAATACTAAAGATTTGTGTGATACTGAACGGGACCTAGCGAAAAAAAAAAAAACTTTGAATAAACAAAAAAGAACTAGAGAAATTCTTATGATAAAACCTGTTTAATATTTAATAAGTAATTGGTATTAAAATATAGAAAGAAATGTATGGACCTGAACACGGAAAGAAAAGTATGCATGTTTTGTTTAGCGATGTTAACTTCCGGTTATTTACTTTAAATGTACACAAGATAACAATGTTGCTTTCAGATTCTACACGGGAGTTCCGCTCGCCTTTATATCAAAATCAATTTTATTTGTATTTCCAAATATGTTTTAATAATACTGTTTATTATCAAAACAGTTTTCTTAGTTATTTTTTTCTTGAATTATATACATCCCAAATTCCACTAAGAACAAATTTCACAAGTAAAGTACAAGAGAATTGCCAATTTTATAAAACTGATGTTGGCAACGAAAACGTTTCATTGTTAATTTTTTAGTATTGTTCTTAAAATAAATTGAAATAAAATATTATTCTGAATGATAAATAAAGAATATCATATGTACAAAAACCTGAAATCAAATATTTTACTGAAATTTTGCACTTAAGGCGTAATTCAATATACAAGATGTACTTTTAAATAAAACACGAAAGTTTGGTTGTTTCGATTATCATTACAAAGTTTTATTTTTGAAACTACACGTCTACTTATATTTACAATGTTAAGCAGAAATCAAATCTTTATCTCCGTATTTTTTCTTGCTAAACAATTTCATCTAACTCATGTCTCTTATCCTCAATATAGCAGTTTTGCTTAGGTTAAACTAGACATAGCATCTTGCTGAGAAATAAATTACGAGTAGAACTCGAGTAACGAGGATACCGTATACAAGTAGATACATATAAATCCTTAAAGACATTAAATTATTTAAAAATGCTGATATAATTTTGATCATGCTAGTACTGACATATATCCCAGTAAATTTCTCAATTTTAGGTCATCTCAGTAAATACCTTTGTCCTATGGCGAAAACTTTCAAATGACACCCGCACATATAAAGTTCCCTGTAGATATATATTTATATATATATATATATATATATATAGTGGCGGCAATGTTTTCTGTAAGGCGGGGTGTACTAAAAATTCGAGTTATAGTTGTCCACCATAAACTAAAATCTTACGAAAAGTCGCTAAAATCAGTATGAAATCAGATAAAATAAATTAGCACATTCTGTCACTATCGGAAATCTGCAGAGAAAACAGAATACCGTAACTGAAGAGTCGGAAAATACGCTTGTCTTTAGAGAAGAAAATAGACAATAATACAAGACGGTATAGACACAATACGCAATTTAGTAACGAAAATTTCTGTAAAACATATTAAAGATATTGGCAGTAATCACCGATTAGTGCCATCTTAAATTTCAATTATCAGTTTGAACGAAGCAGTCAGATGAAATATGTCATGTAACTAAGATAGGCGTAAGTGACGAAGCTAAAAGCATCAAATAGAAAAACTAATAACAATAATAACAATAAACCAAACATACTTACGGTGATGGACAGTTTTATGGACTTGTTCAATTTACAGTTTGTATTAAAACCGGTAAATATTGATAACGTCAGATCGAGATTTTTCATTATGTCCAGCAGTGGATATAAATATCCACGGCTTTACATAATAAGATTTATATTTATTATGTTGATATGTGCTATGTAACCGCCTTACTAGTGTAAAGCTTGAACTGCGTATAAATTAATATGAAATATATGCCGTATTTAATAATTACTACTTTATACACACACAAGTGTACGCTGCATGTGCATGTACACATGCACACATGCACACACACGTGTATTTTAGCGTATAAGAATGGATACTTTAATATCTTTATCAAATACGTAAATGGCTTAGGTTTAGTAAATAAAAAATCAATTTCTTAATTATATACGATACCATTAGCGTGTAAAAGCATGAAATATGAAAGAAATTTAAATCCTTTGTAAAATAATAAAAAAACTACATTTCTTTGTTTATTATCAAAAGTAAGACCAAACTATGTACCATTAGAAAAAGAACAGAATGGAAAGGAGAAACTTTTGGAATTTAGGTGTATTTCTAAATTAACTACCTGATGCACTTTTGCTTCGTATGTTAAGTAGATAAAAGATAACATACAGAAGTAATAATTTACACGTCTTCAGATTCAAAGAAAAATCTTGTCGTAAACCCCTTGAAATATAGTTACGTCACCGAACCACAAGATCTAATTACTTTAATAAGTAGATGATGACTGGGATTGCTTACTAGATTAGTTATGGAGTAAAGTTTGAGTACGCAGTATGTCTTTAAAAATTTTTTCCTATAAGTATCGATACCAACAGTAATAACAACACTATTAATTTTTTTTAGAAATAAGGAACTTATTAAAATTTATTTTAAAATTAAGAAAGAATTAATCAAGTTGAATGAAGCGCGTGCTAGATATGTACATAGCTTCATTTAACTTGGTTAATTCCTGCGCCTGAACATGAGAGTGAAAGAAGCTTCCACTTGAAACCGGCTCCAATAATTTCTAGCAGCAACAATATTTTGTAAATTTATGCGAACTCGGAGACGGTATTACACCGTAAATGTTCCAAATAAGTATTCATAATTTAATTATTTTATACTTTTAAGCGCGCTTCATATTCTATGGTTATTCAAAGTCGTTTCGATTTTCTTGGAAAAAAGTTTTCTTGAACAATTTCATTTCTTTTCCATTACTTTAAAATATCTTTACCATTTTTTTGTAAGAAGAGGTACAATCATATAATTTTATTAAAATGCCAGACATTTATATGCATTTTACAAAAAATATTCTGCCAATTTTTAATATAAGCGTGTTTTTCCTCTTTAAAATAATAAATGAATGATTGAGGCAATCCAAATATTCGAGAAATACATTGCAAAGGGATGACTGTTATAGTATAGAATAAAGACGTGCATTTGACTTCAAGATATCTTCTAATTTTTATCCTTCTTAAACAAATAGATTTTCAACAATCATCGACGTTTAATCACACGAGAATAATCGGCACTCGCCTGTAAAGCAACGCTTAAAGTATTAATAACATTTGTTTCTTTCGTTGTAGTTTTTTTTTTCGTTAAAATTGTTAATTCAATTTTTAAAGAAAAAGAGTTCAGTTTTCACAAAAAAAAATTATTAAAGACACTTTCACGTAATACCATATCATATCAACTGTATGTAATTCAATAGCAACTCTCAAATTTATGTAAACAACAACTTCAGAGGTAGCAAACTAATAATCGATTTCTTTTATAATCACATGGGTCAATCAATTGAAGAAAGAAATTATAAGCATACCAACAAAACATTTTGCAAAATTTGTATGTGAGATAATTCTGAAGTTATTTTACTCTCCTTCTAATCTCCAAAACCGCTAAAACATTACGCAAAAAGAAAAGAAACTACGCAGTTTATACAACATTTTCCAAACAACTACAGAAATTATTGCTAATTTCAAGGACTTTGAGAAATTAACTATACATTTATTTGCTTAAATATGTGAAAGTTGTACCAGGTATTTGTATATTTATATGTTAAAAAAATATTAATATATTTAAACAGTTTTATAGCAATACTATATGCACTTAAATGTTTATATGTATATGCGTAAGCAAATGTTACGGGGTTCAATGAAATAAACTTTTTAAAAACAAATATTTATTTAATTATAATAATTATTATAGGAATTAGTAGTGTATGATAATTGATACAAGAGACTTGTATCCATTACGAATATCAAATCCGGTATGGCATTAGGTTAGATTTATGTTTATCATGAAAATAATGCATCTCGTTTTGAATTGAATTTCTCACACAATTTGTGAGACCTACTGCTTGATCAGCAATACATTCAAAATGCTGTTCCTGGGAAGGAATGTTTGTAACAGAACCCTTATGATTTGAGTTCTACTCGTACTTAACAAGCTTTATTTTCATACCGAATAATATGTTAACTAATTGCGTAGAGCATTCAGTATGCGGATTATCACTTATAAATTATATTGTCATTTTAAATCTAATTAAATGAAAATTTGTCACAAAACGATAAAATTACTAAGGAAAATATTTTCATTTAAAAATATAAAGTAACGTGAATAAAATATTTATTATATCGAGTAAAGGAACGTTTATGTCAACTATTACATATAAGCTCGACAGTTATTTTTAGTTTTTCAAATACCTTTTTTAGCAGTCCATTTGTCGCCGAAGGGCGTTCAAAGATTGATTTGCAAAGATCTTTGCAAATATCCCACCTGAAGATGTTGTAATACAACGAAACCTAGGTCATGGTAAATAAATTAAAGAAAGTAGAAATAATACTACATCACGTAGTTTCATTTAATTGTGAATAATGAATTTCTACAAAATTAAAGCCAAATATATTCAATAATAAGTTTGTTTTTATTAATTTTATAATTGTACTGGAAGGAGTCATTGGTGATGAAAAAATATTAGATTTAAATGTCATGTCAAGTTTTCTTTTTATCCAATTTTCAATTATTTTTCGAATAATTTAGGTATTATTTTATTGATAACCTGAATTATGTTTAATTCAGCTATTGGTTAGCTACGTATTTTCTGTGTGAATACTCAAAGATGCAAACTTGATTCTTCAACAAAAATTTGAAACCAAATATTAGTCATTGTTCCACAGTATGCACTAACATTAGCAATATGTTTTTAGCTCCATTTTGACAAAAAAAATTAAAACGACGATGCTGTCACAGATCATATACTAAATATATGGTCAACGTCGAGTCATTGTGGGAGCGAGATTGCACTTTCGGTTTCCAAATATTCACCTATTGCACATATTAATGATGTTGCAGCGAGTGCCGATTTGCTGAGCATTCGCCACAATTTCATTAGTGTATTTTTATAGGTTGAATTTTCTTACATTTTAGGTTATAAAATATGTATAATTTGAACATAAATTTTGAAATTAAAGACTTTATTATCAACAAAATTCGCCAGTTTGAGCGATATATCTAAAAAGAACTAACAGAAAATTTAGTAGCCACATACAAACATAAGGAATGAACCTATCAATTTTACAAATATATCCGTAGATTTGAGATATACCTAGCTTCAATAATTAAACTAATATACTAATACTTTCAATTGTAATACAACTTTTTTGTTGTGTTATAATTTCTAAGAATTTTTAACATCGATTAATTTATTTATCTCGAAATTTACATTATGATTTAAATAATTCATAACCTTTGTAGTAAAAAAAATTCAATATTGTTTACCTTATAGCTCCATTCTATAACATAGTAACACAAAATCAACATAGGAACACACTTCACGAAGAGAAAAAATTCAGTAAATATACGCCGCAAGAACTGCTCGTTTCGCTTAAGTTCTTGCACGAACTAGATCTTTTAAGGATGCATATTAAGCGCCGTGAGTAACGGTCTGAAGAGAGTGGGAAAGATAATACAAATAAAATCTGGACCGAATTAAAAAAAATTGTTTTACTAATGTCATATAGAGAGAAATTAATTTAAAGTAAATTTTCCTAAAATATGACTGAGAGGTGAAGTAAAAATAGTAAAAACAAATATGATTTAGTAGATACGTAATCTTTTTAAACGAAAATAAGTAAAAAAAAACAATTAAATTTGATTTAAAAATATAATCATGACGTGTTCTGCAATATTCACGGTATGGCATGAAAAAAATGTTTGTTTATTATTTCATTACATAACTTTAAATAAGAATTGGGAATGCTATATAACTACAATTTTACATAAACCAATTACGAATAGTAATTTTATTAATACAAATAAGTATTGTTTTTTACAGTTCTTAAGGGTAAAATTTCGCTGGTTTTAATTTCAATTTCGTCTACTTGTAACTGAATCGAAGGTTTGAAAATGGAAAGTTTTTGAATAAATGACGAATTTCCTTTTACTTAGGATCTGAAATTCATAAAATGCACGGCAAAACCCATTAAATAAAATGCAGACAAAATGAAGGAAAAATATTTTAGGATTGTTAAAATAAAATTAGAAATTTTTCAGATATAAAATATGATGTATATAAAATATTGATTAATTTACTTAAAACGAATTTTATTAAAAAACGCGTTATATAACACATTCCCCAATTTTTATACACAATTATTATGCCTTATAAATAAGAATTCAGACATGAGAACTCTAAACAGTTTAAGTTGATTAAAGTGTGGTAATTAGGATAGAAACTGCATGGAAAATCACATACTAAGCCAAGCTCTGCTGGCTTGGCTAAAGCAAATAACGAGTTCCTAATTACGTAATTAAGCTGTTTGTTAAGCTGCTCGAAACTTTCATGGGCAGAGTGTGGATTATTTATAATAGTCGGCTTTTAATTATTGATTACACGAAGTATATAAGAAATATATGTCACTGTTACTCAGGTAGACTATCGTAGATTTGTTTTGCATTACTTAGTCAAACTGCAGTGGTTTTTTAGGGAATAGTAATAGAACGCAACATTTTTTCATCGTTTATAAAAAAACTGCGTAATATGACCTTATATTATTCTCACTATTAATATACACTATTAAACTACATAATTATACACTTTTGTACTATTTCAAAACTGCTATAAACGTAAATAAACGAAAACACCCTCTTCAAAATGTGATATTCCTCAAGATAACTAAAAACCCAAATTCTTCATATTATATAAAAATTATAGAAAAATAACTTTATTCGAAAATGAAACCATGCAAACAATAGGAATTAAAAGTATACCAGTTCCTAATTTCTAAAATTATTTAAGTAGTTAGTAAATTCATTGACATTCATTATTTTCTTAATATTAATTCCAAAGGTAATAAAGAAATATAAATTTGAATCGAAATTTTCTTAAGTTATTTCCAATATAAAATATAGCACCGAATTTTATATTTACGTTCTATTTAGACAACTGTTTATATTAAAAAAATTAAAGTAAAGTAAAGTTTATTTTGGTGATAAATAAATAATCAATTAAAGAAGAATTAAAAGAAATAATATAGCCAAAAATTACTCGGGATGAAAAAAAAATATAATATATATTTCATATAACAAAACATAAAATTCAAACAATATTCGCATGCAGACCTCCGAAAGAAGGAAAATAAAACTGTATACTAAATATACAAACACATATTTTAGAAAGTGGCAGTATCACAAGGGTTGTTTGTACGAGTAACTTCATGCAATAAATCAACCAAAAAACCGCTTCCATCACGAGCGAAAGCTGTCGCTTCCAGAAGGTAGATATCACAAGTTAGGTCCAACATATATTTATCAATAATAAAAATGTTGTTCGCACCTAAATATTCGTAAAATAAGGAAAAGCTTATTCGATACAGCATAATTAAGGAATAGAGAACTTTGTGCAAAACCGCATTTGCGCAATAAAAAAATAGCAGCAAACTATATTTTTATTTAAAGTAGCCGTAACTACTAAGCCTATCTTTATTTTCTTTATATATACCTATATATTAAATAAGTTTTTCATTACTTACTATTATTCATGTTTTATGTATTTTATCCTAAATTGAAACTATTTTTTTTCAATTACATTTATTCTGTATCACAAATATACCAAAAAAATTAAATAAAACATCAAAATGACTTTAAACTTTTTATTTTTAGCTTCTTTTTAAATATACGGTATTAGTACAGTATAATAAACCTACGAAGGCTCTCTATATAATTTTGCGGGTTGAACCCGTTCAAATAATATCCTAGCAATAACATTTTGATAGCAAACATTTCGATACATTATAATTTTCTATTTATTTAACAAATTATATGTTAGATTTTCCTATTATTTTAACAAATTTTTGACACATTAGTTCGTTTATGAGTAAATTGGTAATAACATTAGAAATAAATTACCAATCCAATATGAGTGACAGACTTCTCGGAGAAATAAATTACAAATTAACAAGTGTGACTAAGTATACATTAAAATAAATGGAGACATTATTCACTGTGATATAAAAGAAAATTAGAAGGATTTATTAAAACTTTATTTTTTAATTTACAATTGATGATGAATAAACTTCCTTAATTCTAACGATTAAACAACTGATGATGAATAAACTTCCTTAACTCCCACTTATTCCATAATTAGTAGAAGTAGGCAATTCCCTTATTATTATATCCAAATAAGGAAAACCTTAAGCTAAATGTGCGGTAATGGAGAGTTGTTAAATTTCCAAACACGATTTTAACAATTAATTATTTTTATGAATGATATGCAAAGTTGACACTTTTATGTCCGTATATTATCATATCATAACTGATAAATATTTATGTAGAAATGATAAAAATCGTGAATTTTGAAAGAGTAAACAAAGATTTTTTTCTTTTATTGAGAAAAATTGTTAAAGATAGAAAATAGAAAAAAAATTTAAAGTAACAACCGATTTCCAAGAAAACTTAAAAGGCAGCGGTTTTTAAATAAGTAATTTATTCACATTTCCTTTTAAAAAAATTAAGTATATACGCTTTGAAAAATAGTGGAATATTTTATTGTGGATGAATATACAAAATTCTTCCAAATCAATCGGCCCACAAGTAAAGAAATATACGTCAATCTTTAATTTGTGTTCGTTATTCATTCACGTTAACATAAGAATCGGGGTAACCGATTTGGATACGGTTATATAGTGTATAGATATATAGTGTTTAGATAGATTACGAATGTGGTAGATTCCCAAGTGAGAAAGATATAGGTATATGTGTGAATGGGATAGGTATAAATCGAAACATTTAAAACATTCTAGCGATTAGTTCGGATTAGTATAAAAGCAGGAGTTAGTCAATTATAATAATGACTTGAAATGCGAATAGTTTTAATACCGAGTTAAAAAATGAGGATCTGTTTTAAATTTCGAATGTGGTAAATTCATATGTGTGAAATTTATAGGTATATATCGAACCTGATAGAAAATTCTAACGATTAGTTCGGGTTAATATAAAAGCAGCAGTTAGTCAATAATAATAATAATTTCAAATACGAATAGTTATTATCGAGTTAAAAAAGGACGATCTGTTTTAAATTTCGATTGTGATAGATTCAAGTGTGTGAAAGGGACAAGTATATATCGAATCTGATAGAACTTTCTAAACATTAAATTGGTTTAATATAATGCCGCAGTAATAATAATAATGTTTTGAAATTCGAACAATTAACGCCGAGTTAAGTTATGAGAATCGGTTACAAATCAACGAAAACTAATAGAGAAAAATAGTGAACATTGAGTTTTATATATGGAAATAAAGTGTGTAGCGCTTTATAGTAAATTGTATAATGGTGTTTATTGTAAGTATTATACATGTAATCTATACACATAATTAAATCGCAGAAAAACTGAGTCTGTAAATTGAACATTTTTAAGTAAAACTAAATGCTACATACTAAGGGCACTCCACTAAGCCTAAAAAGATAGTTTTTATAATTGTTGTCTGTCGATTTTTCTGTTTGTGAACACCTTCATTGTGCACGCTAATCTCAGCAATGGTTAAACCGATTTGAATATGGTTTTTACTAAACTTTACACTCATAGAGTTCTGAGAGAAGAAACAAAAAAAATAGTAACAACTTTTCTTACTCCGAATTCCATGCGAGGGAATTTGCGGGTATCGCTGATTGCTTAGTAACTTTGTGTTTGAATAAGAATGAAGTCTGGAGTATACAGTATCAACTAATTTCAAATAAAAATAATGAGTTCTATAAATATTTATAACTCATTTTTTAGAGACGCATCTTGCACCTTTCCTCAACCACTTCCTTTTAAAGAAATAAAATATTTTATTAAATGTGATGAGACGATAATATAATTTTGAAGTTATGAAATATCACATTTCAATTTTGTTAGAAGCGAGATTAAAATGTGATATTTCATATCTCGATACAACCCGAAAACGGCCAACATAAAGGCCTGTTTAAGTAACAGAGCGTGGGAATCGTTTTCTTCATTCCTATTAAATGAAGCCTTAAGGAAATATTTGGGAAATTCTCTTTCGCATTCCGGGCGACCCGGCATTTAGTTACAATAAAAGGTATATTTGCGAGTTATATTATCTATGCGAGTATTCTCTATTATATATATATATATATATATATATATATATATATATATATACACACACACACACACATATATATATATATACCCATATATTCGCTAATACTACATTCAGTTTTTTGTGACAAATTTCTGAAGGTCTGATGGTTTTTTAATAATTAATTAGTAACACATTATTAATCATTGGATATTTTATAATAATTATTAAAAAAGAGCCAATTGTATTTCAGAATTAAGAAAAACTGAGAATTTTAAACGTCTAACTTGGTAAATTGATCTATTAACAGAAAACGTACTGAATTACCAAACAACAGACCGTGAATACTCTATACGCTCTAATTTTTCAGATGTGCAAAAAAATATATATTAATTAAACTTCTGTATAATGGAACTTCACAAATTGTACTGATATAACAAAAATAAAAATGTAAAAATGGGACAACTTTGATCACAAGAATAAAAGGGTTCTTTTATTCTTATTATCGAAGTTGATATTTAAATCCTCGAAATAATTCAGACAGATTGCAATATTAAAAAATAAGATAAATACTGTGGAAGAAGTTATAATCTTGACGTTTTTATAAAGAAATGTGTTGAGCAGTTCATTACACATTTAATTCTATAGCAATAGACTTACAAAATTATATTTCTCAATGACATCTATATTATTTTTTATATTATTTTGTGTGTGTGTGTATATATATATATATATATATATATATATATATATATATATATATATATATCTCAGCGCGATCTTACAACGCTAAAAATTTATTGTACATAATAATTACGTAAAGCCTTGTATGCATGTGTATGTTTCGTTATTTTTTACCAAAACACAGGTAAACATATAATTAAATAAAATTCATATATATTATTATAACTATATGTGTGAGGTTTTGCATTAATTTCAAAACTTTTTTTAAGCTATTAATTATAAATAAGTGATACTCTTGTGAAAATTTTTCAAGAAATAATTTAATATTAAACAAGTAATATTTTTTAAACAATATAATTTTTTTGAACTTAGGTCTTCATTACAAATTGGCATCAATTTAAACCTCAATTCTGTTATTCGAGAAATCAAATCATGATACATTATAATTCTTTAATACAATGTCTGCTACGTTTGTTTGTGCTTATATTATTCCACATTTGTAACATGTAATATTTAATACATATATATAAATATATATACATATATATATATATATATATATATATATATATATATATATATATATATATATATATATATATATATATATATATATATATATATATATATATATATATATATATATATATATATACAACACCAAGTGGAAAGATAGATGTGTACGTACGAAGATAAAATAATGCTACACACTATAAGTTTAAAATAACACAAAACATAACATTAATAACATTTCAAATAAATTACTAATGTTTAAAGAACATGATCGAGAGATACTAATTTCTTTGAAACATGATCTTATTGCTTATCTGGGCTCTAACGTAACTCTAATTTCTTCTTATTTTCAACGTAACCTTTTAAATTTTGAATTTGATAGGTCGTTTATATTTAAATCCTCGAAATAGTTCAGACAGATTGGAATATTGAAAGATAAGATAAATACTGTGGAAGTAGTTATAATCTTGACGTTTTTATAAAGAAACGTGTTGAGCAGTTCATTACACCATTAATTCTATATCAATAGACTTACAAAATTATATTTCTCCATGACATTTATATTATTTTTTATGTTTAAATTAAATTAGCATATATATTTGGTCCCCTTGTTTGCTATGTGACCAAATTATTCAAGTCAATAAAAACAAAAAGACTGGAAAATTGTCTGTGTACCAGAGTATAAAAGAGCTAATAATATATACAACTCGATAATCAAAAATAACACCAGGAAAAATATAAATAATTTACAAAAATAACAAAATACCAATAAAGAGAAATAAAGTAATAATGATTATATTTAGGAAAAGTCGCAATAACTTGTCGTCTATTAAATATTTAACTATTTATCTATATGACTTCCTACTATTACATATTATGTTAATATTGGAACTTTTAAGTCAAGATAAAAAAGCTCCTGAACACATTCAAAAATGCCACGTTTTAAAATATATCCCGAAAGGTGTCGGAAATTTGCTAAAATCTTTCAAACATTTCTTCAGAATTTTCAAACAGTTCTGTATCTTACTTCATATTTACATATTTATCTTTACTATACTTTTATTGCTGTATTTACGCGTATACTTCAGCTAGAATCCAAAGTATGACTATAATTAGATGTAACTAGTCACTGTCGGATGCGGCTGGGTATAGCACCAGTGTGTAGGGTAATGATAAAAACGAATAAGCTCTACTGTAATTTTACTCTACCTATTCTATACTTAATTGTGTTTTAATAGTTTTGAATGAATTTTAAAAGCGGAAATGGTATTTTGTTTACGTAATTGGTGACAATCAATTGAAACACTGGCAAGTTTTTAAACGTTTCTTTTACAAAATGTAAAAAATATAAGTTATGGACCTGGTAATTTTCTCAGTTTTTCATTAGTTTATTATTACAAAGTAAAGAATTACCATAGATTAAGAATAAATACATCAAAATTATTTCTCAATAAAGCGTTCTTTACAATATTTTGTTATTAATTAAGATACATATTCGCCAACATTGACAGACTATACTTTATTCTAGCTAACAAGAGTAGCTACACCTAATTATAGATATTTTAAATGAGGTTAAAAGTACGTTCACCCAACTAATACTAGAAAGTATAAGCATAACCTGTCTTCAAAAGTAATCTGAAAAGTATTATTTACACTATCACCTAAAATTAAAATGAATAAGATATATTGAATAATATTTTGATCAGCAAATTATTGTATTTGCCGGATTGCATATATGCAAAAGAAATTAAAATTTGAGCATTTTGATTCTCAATGTTATGTAATGTGTTATAAACAAATAAGAAAAGAGCAATTTTTAATAATTTTCCCTTCGTTTTAAAAATATAACTTGGATGCTGGTTTACAAAGTGCCGTTAACAAGGGTTAATAAAATATCCAATATTCATGGAAATATTTGCTGAGCGCTGTTCAAAGAGAACCAACGCAGGACAATTATGTAAACAGCTATTGAAATCTTAAAAAACATGATCCAATCTAAGTCGTGATTAATGATGTTTGCGCATGCGGATCAGTACTGAACATTATTATATACTTTTGATTTTTTTTATGGTAATAAATATTTTAAAAATGTTTCTCGTTGCTTCTTGGGTTTTAAGAAAATATTCCAATAACATAGCTATTTTTAAAATTATGACAGAAAAAAATTAGAATTTAAGATTTTCAAAAGAGTTAATTAATATAATAATTTATTAGTTTAATATAATAATTTATTAAAGTTAAAAAAATAATGATGTTCAAAGTAGTTATTTATATTGAAACTTTTTTATTGAACAAAGTAATAAGCTCCTGGAATATTTATTAATACTGATTGAAATATATAGGTGGCATAAAACATCAAATTTTGATTTACAATTACTTTATCTACATAATTTATTTGCAAAACGTTGCAAAATATTCATTTTCTGTTTATTTTTCAGTAGTTTATGAGAAAGTTGTCGCGCAAATTAAGGAATAGGTAAAACACAAAAAAATATGTATTTATATAATACAGTCAAATAAGGCGAAATAAAGGTTGAATCTGATAATGAATATAGCTTATTTAAAGGTTCTAAAGACGGACTGAAAAGTCTCATACGATATCTTATCCTCTAATCATTATAGCAAATATCACACCTCCCCTGCTTCGCGTGTCGTTAGCGTTAATTACAATTTGTAGAAGATAGAATTCCCTACAGCTTGACTATATGTCATTTTGTATTATTAATCGTTTACGAGATATGGCGTGTAGGTAGAGCGTGAAGCGCGCATCAGTTTCAAGGATAACACTATGTAAACTGCGGAGCCAGATGTGTTGTAATAAGATCTAATAACGTGTAAAACAAGTGACATGACGTGTCGTGACGTAACGTGGAAAGCAAGTAAGTTATTAAAAAATAAAAAAAATATTTAAAAATAAAATGTTTGGAGCCGTTTACTTTTGATATCTTGGCTATATGACTTTATATCTTAGAAATTTTTCAAACCGCCTTTAGAACGTAAAAATAAAGTTCTATACAAATCAAAAAAAATCTATACAAATGTTCGCCTTTATATAGCATATTTAAGGGTAATTCATTTACTTCCATCGTCCAATTTCTCGTATTATGGCTTTCATGTGGTAAACATTGAATTTAAATGGAGATATCAATAACAAGTTTAATTATAAAACCTAAAAATGAAAGGAATATTATTCCTTATTATTACGAACTTCAGTGTATTTGCTAATTTTACGGTGCATGAGGAGTATTCTTACTCTGGCAATGTTCTTAGATTTGTAAGATTTTTATTCTTTTAAAATTAAAGTAAAATTTTTATATTTTCATCGTTCAATGAAAATACTTTTTTGACCTGCACTATTGCCAAAACTCTCATTTTCATATTTAAGAGGTTCTTTTTTTATGTATCCTATGTTATTTATTAGTCTAAACATGATCTTACCAACATATGATTTATTTATAATGGTCAAAAATATTTTTTAAAATTCATGTCAGGATTATGTATTAAATATCATACGGTTTATAAATGTGTGTACGTCATACCTATAATCAATGCCACAGAAATATTTGAATTGTTATAACACCTCTGTTACTGTTTGTAAATAAATAAATATAAGTAATAAAATAATAATTAGCTTTAATTTTGTCTTTCCTAACGCATAAAATATTGTTGTGCAGCTGAGATTTAATACGGTAATAAATAAATATAAAATAAACTAACTTTTTTTAAATTTAGATAAGATTCCATTCTTCAGAAAATATAAAAATTACCGCAATAAATATTAAATAAATATTAACTACTCATAAGCACAAACTAATTGAATGTAAAATTATATAGAAATATATTACGCATTTGAGCAATGAATGGACCATAGAAAAATACATCAACAAACCTTATTTACGACATTTCATAGTTCAAAACAACAAACTGTTCCTATTAAACTCCACTTAATATACATTACTTTATAAACGGTTGTGATTATTGTTTTGATTAAATTATTTACTGTATTTTTTAGGTATTTATTTCCCTTTAACGCATTTTTCAAATATTTTATTTATTTCACAAATCATATTTGTCACCGTTGCAAATGAGTTTTACCGTAATAATTTAATTTTATTTTCATCACGCCATTTTATTCCATAATTTTCCAATGTAATAAAGTCAATATTAGTTCTCAGTTACGCGGAAATGAAAATATAATTATATATATAATTACTGTTATAATGACAATATTTTTGCTTGTGTTCATGCTTTAATAAAAACATTAAAATATGACGTTTGCATCGCAATCTGTACAAATATGAAATGTAAGTTTGATCGAAAATAAGTCGTATTAAAACAATTTCGCGATTTAAAAATGAGAATAAATGATAATAAAAATTAAAATAAAAAGAAAATACTTGACTTAACTTAAAAATTAATTAAAACCAAATAAACTGCTAATAGCCCAATTTATTACTTTAGCGCTTTCAGAAATTTTTTTCCGACTTTTTGCATTTTGTGGTATAGCATCTGTAATGGAACAACACTCGAAATTAATAATCAACGTAATTAATAAACCACATTTTTAGAGCAATTGCAGAAGTTACCTGGAGTATAGTTAATATTTAAAACGGAGTAACATTGTATCCATGAAACATTTGAATATAATATTTATAATCTATATTTGTTTACCCCGCACCAACTTTCAGTGCAGGGTAAACAAATGACCAAATTTATTCAAAATGCCGTTTGCATGTCCCGATTCGAGCACAGCGAACGATGCAGTCGCAGCTCTGAATATTTTATCGAATACAAAGTTATGCCAGTTTGAGTAGTGTGCATGTTTTTGTAATATATTTGGGTATCAGACTCCAAATTAAAGTTTAATTTGGAATAAAATCAATTGCTTTATTTTCAAACATAAATAAATACGAGAATTATGCACATATTTCCTACTTCTGCAAAGTAAGGAGTGATCTAATAAATGCTAGAGCGTGGTGATATAGAATTTTTCTTTCGAAGTTACTTTAAATTTGTGGACAACTTAATGGACCATGTGTGAATAATTAATGACTATAAAATATAGGTAAACATTACAATGTGAATGGCGAATGTTATTCTGAAAGCTCTTTTGATTTTGTTTCCACCATGCGACGTGTTGATTACTACCGCCATAGTATGTTCAGTTAAATCAATGTATTTAAATTTCGAATGATAAAAGTTTTTTGTTATACGAACAACCCTTTTATTTTTTTACCCACATATTTAAGTATTTGCAACTGCAAATACGGTTCTTCGGATACGATAGTTAACTTCGGAAACAAAGTATTATTTTTTTCTCAACTATACTTAATATTAGAAATTACGCTAAACGATTTTTTGTTTCATTTTAGTGTAAAGTAAATATTCATTTCGAAATTTGACCTTTCCCAAATACTTCCAAGTTCGGCACTGTTCTTTCAGTATTTTACCACTACTTTACCCACTCGCTTAAATAATTGTGGCAATGAAGATATAGTTACTACAGTTACTGTTTCTAAAGGTTGTGATAACAAGGCAACCAACTGGTAACGTTTGATTTTTTCACGTATTTACAAATTACGTACTATTCAAACGCCCAGTTTCAAATCCTTAATTCGTTCAAATAATGTGATTAATTAATCGTTCAAAACATACCGATAATCACCTTCAATTTTAGTAGGAATGTTATTCCCTATGTTAGTAATGTTTAATAATAAATTTCGTACTTACTTGGTTAGTGAACTCTTACCATATTCATTTTTATCTGCCCAATTTCACGTGTGGTAGTAAGTGAGAACAACAATACGTTAATGTTATTATTGGCACAAAAAGGTGTTTATCACCATAGATGAAATTGGAAAAATGTATTTGAAGCTTATGGTATTGGAGCTTGTATACTTGGATCTTGATCATACTACAGTATGAATATAAATTTAGGTTAACTAAAAAATTAAAATAGATTATCTGAGGTTTACCGATCACTATAAAATTAGTATAAATAATTTACATATATTTTGGTTAAAATTATTAAGCATTTGCACGGTGCCTTATTATTTTATTGTAAAAGATTGATACCCTATTTACATAGGATTTTTATAACCACTAATTTCATATCTCTACAACAATGCTATTCCAATACGACAGTTTAATATCTAATTGAGTGAAACTACTGACATGTGATATCCGCATAGAAATATAAATATTTATTCGAAGTAATTTATAGTAGATGCATACTAATATGTGAGTAAGTTCCTGCTTAAAGGCTCGGGTCTCTGTTCTATTAAAATTGTTTACTACATTGAACTGCACATATTATGAAGTAGTAAAAGACTTGCTTACACACTCTTCAAAACACGATGCATCTTTAAAGTTTTAAAATAAGGCAAAATATATTTTTAAGTTTTATTTTTACATTTTCTTGTCTAACCAGATCATAGATTATATCGTAACTTGTTCTACAATTTTCAAAAGATAATTATAAACTTGAAATACTTTTAATAAATCTTGTATTGCAAGGGCTGGAATATCACTTTATAACGAATGAATATTTAATATTTCAATCATACAATTATTAAATGCAATATCTAAGTAGCCTTACTATAAAGAGAAACTGATTAATCCTCGCTTAGCGAAAAGTAAAGCTTATTAAATGTTAATAAAACAATTAAACTGTAATTAACGGTTTGCTGATTTCCCTGATGAACGCAGCCGGATGCGAGTAGCGAAAATTAACTTTACCGTATTTTGTAAGTGCGACAAAACAAAAGATTAATTTATATTGATTATGATGGAATGCGTAAGTAATAAAATTTTACTAGCCGTATAGTATTAAATAAAGCTAGCATTAATGCTGAACTGCCAATATAAGCAGTATGATCCTAAAATTTTTAAACTAACTTCATTATCTCCTTTATTGTAATAAGTTGGTTTTTCATGAGATACCGAGTGCATGGATATATAATATTTCAAACTATGTCTTTTCTGTTTTTCTTTTTGTAACTATTAATACATTTAGGGACACGTTATGCCAGTCAACAGGAAAAAATTCGTCTTGGAGAATAAAGAAATTTAGAAAACGATTTTAAACGAAGTTTTTTATATATTATTTATATATTTCTGTAACCCGTTTCTTCTGCATATATATATATATATATATATATATATATATATACACATGTGTAATATACGTATCTTTAAATACGTGTTTTAAAATTTTCCATCGAACATTTCATTACGAGACATAAATTGTTTAGTTGGCCTTGAAAGTTTTTCATTTAATACCCATTATCATGTGTACTCAGCGAAAATAATCACCAATATACAAATTTCCATGAAAACTACATACAATAATATTTTTATGTCGTTAATCTCCCCTTTATCCCATGTTAGTTACATTTTAGAGACAAATCAAACGATACCACATTTGTGAAAATCCATTCAGTCCTTTATTAGTTCAATGAGGGAGCGTACAGATAATATATCTGGGGTATTCCATTATCACAATTGGGTGGGACAATCATATAATAAATTTTACATTACCTTTTAAAATTTGATATACTGTATCGAAATTCTTTGTAAGGATTGTCATAGAACCAATAGTTGTCTTTGTTAATTAATCTGCAATAAACCCAGAAATACACAATCTTTATTTATTTCAGATATATACAGGTTTATTTTTCTGTCATGGGTGGAACAAATTATAGACAAGATATTGAGACAAGGAAAGTTTTTATAGAAACTCTGCGAATTTATTTCACTTTTTTATTTTAATCTTTGGTTACATACACTAGAAGTTCTTAGCTTATATAATATGCAGTTAATCACGATAGAAATGATCACCTTTATACAAAAAAAATGAAAACTGTTAATGTCATGGGCAAGATGTGTCACGGGTGGGACACGTACGAATATCTTTGCATATAAAGTACTTTCTTAGCTCCATTTAAAACGAAACAAAGTTAATACATAAACGAAACATTAAAAGCTATACTATAAGTAAAGAAAAGCTTATTTATGATAAACTAAGGAGGCCGAAGGCTCGCAGTCTGAGTCATTCCAATCACTGTCATCTGTATCCGAATATATTTGAGCTAAGCTTAATTTAAAGGCCAATAATAAAATATATGTAAAAGTAATATGATTGGTTTATATTTATACATAAGGGATATTATTATATTTTCCTGGTTGGCATTCTTGAAATAATGATTAGATTGCACTTTTGGAATAGCAAATGCCAAATTCCCCCTGCTGTCAAGCATAACTCTGTTTCATCGACTTCTTTTTGGGAGAGTTCAATAATATTGATGTACTTAACAATTTTGACAGCTGATGACACGAAATCTTTAGCATCATTGATCTCAGCCTTCCTCTGCTTTACTTGACTCCACACTGCCCTTTTCACTACGGCGCCTACACCATCTACAGCCCCTTTGTCGTCAGATGTTGCAATAAAATACCACACACCCTGAATAGCAGTCTTGGGACATATAGCACATGTTTGAAAGTGTAAGTTCGTTTTTGAATTGCGACGCTGCACCACCAGAAATTTTTTTTTACAATTTTCAGTTGAGGCACCTGAGCTTTAAGCGTCATAAGAGTTTTCTTTAAGTAAGCAAATACGGCATACTTGTCGTGGCGTAGAACATCACTTATGATAGCAAATGACCACCTTTTATCTCCAGCAAGCCAAGCCTACCCAGTAAATTCTGTAATTTGCTTGTGACTCCAATGTGCATATTGGATTGATACATATCGTCTTGTAATATCGCCGCATAATTTTAAGCAAAATCAATTTTTACACATTACATTTTACCCCAATAAATATATCAGATTGTATTCTCTTTAAATATACATAAGTCTTTAATCGAGAAAGCTCCTGATTTAATCCTTTTATGGCTTCCTCAATAGTACCTTCCGCTGTAACCACCTTACGTCGCCCTTCAGTTTCAATCCATTTTTCCCAACTGCACAGTTGATACAGATCGGTATCATATAAGAGACGATGTAGGTCATTAATACAAGTTTTACAATCTCCCAGCATATATGCTTCGTTACTTACATCACACGAACATTTCTCAAGCACATCACTACGAGTCTTTGCAAAACCTGGTATTTTTTTTAGCTATACTCTCAACTAAATAATTAAAATTGGCTTGGTATTTGCACACACAGACATTGTGAGGCATTTGGCTACTTAATACGACAAATGGTGGGCGAAGTCAAACAAACTTTGATATTTTAATGTTAAACGTAGTATTTTCATCAATAAACAGAGAATGGGCTTCTCTTACAGTCATATTCATGTATCGTTTTTGGCACAAAGTTTTTCCTCCTGTATCTATATTTTTAACAGATTTCACATCCTTAATACCTGGCGTTTGATGAATAATATCATCACGCTAATAAAGACTAACTACTGTTTCTTTATTTTCCACACTTAAAGAGTGCTTTTTTACAGGCTCGTTGAAAAGGTTCTTAGCGTTGTCGAAAGTGTCAAAAATGGGTTTGCGTATAACAGCTAATTTCTTGCCTGGGCTTGATGGAAGTGTTCTCTTGAGTTTACTCACTGCTTTCTTAAGAGTTTGCGCCCAAGAATATGATCCCAAAGATGGAGGTCGGCTATTTTCTTGTTCGTGTGGATCAATCAATCATCGTGATTGTGCGCGTTTTAACTTATCTCTGTACTTCCTTTTTCTGTCAGCTTCCTTGCGTCGTTTCTCATTCAGAAGTTTTTTGCAAAGTTTTTCTTTTTCTCTCTGCTTTTTACGCCTTTTCTTATCGCGCTCTCTCTTTCGCTGTAGGTGGTTAGCGAAAACTTTAGGTATGTTTTGGTTAGCGAAATATTTAGCAATTGACGTATTCGCTCTGCAGATGTGGTTTTCCCCATCGTTCTAAAACAAAACAAACAAATCATCCAAGAAATTTTATTATTATACATATAAATTGAAAAATATAAACTATGTCAAAAATATTCATCCAAACCGCTGCTATGGAGAAGTAAAAACTAAAATCTTCCACGTAAGAAGTGTCCCCGTGACAGTCACGGGTGGGACACCATTAAATTTCTAAAAACTCTCTGATGATCATGCATATGATCTGATATATATTCATTGTAAAATAATGAACGTATTTACCAAGTTTTAAACATAACCTCAAAGTAAGTAACTAACCAAAATAAACTTTATTGTGTATTTGTCACTGGCGGGACAAGACAAACTATGCTACGTTAATATGTATATATTATTGATGCACTTACCCTTATTAAAATGTAATTTCAGGTATTTTAAGCTGAAATAATGTGGTATTTCACTAAATGCAACAAACACGTTTTTATTTCGCACAGAGCACACAAAATAGCTGTTGTAGTGTTGCCAACATTGAAAACAAAAGTTGCATTCAAAAAGTTTCAATCGTAATCCTTTCATGAACACTAAAAAAATATTATATCAAAATTGTCTTTTACAGATTATGATGTTTAAATGTCTAGACAATAAATAATGGGCTTTTTAATTTGATCTCCCATCATTCCATCTATATACGTTCACATAATAATTCAATTGGATGCCAATTCCGGTCAGTGTGTGTGTATCACCATGTCATATTTTAAATAGTCTATAACATTCCTATCATTAAAAATATCTAACAATACTATTATTTCCATTCCCATAATGGGACATCCATACCCGCATACATACATATACATATGTACGTAGACTGCTAAAGTCATAAACTTTCGACTTTGCTATGGTCAGACAAAAAGGCAAACATTTGTGATGAATTCAAAGTAAAATTACATTTGCATTAAAATTAAGTAATGAAACTTTGCTATAGCTATTTTACTGTGATACATTATATTTTCACAGCACACAAAATAGTTATTCAACCAAATGTGTGTATGGATTTTCCATAGATTTTCATTACTAATTAGCGACCTAACGTGGCTTCACACGAGTAGATGATGGAAGGAAAAATTATCAGAACTATAGATTTTTTCGACTTATTCCGTATTTGTGGTATAGATCGACCAATTTACACAAAACCTACATCAATTATATACCATTTGGTTAGCATTAAGTATATATGTCCGGATCATTTGCCTGAGAATAAAGTAATAAGTATATCTTTCGCACTGTTGCTTGTAATTTAGATCAAAATACTATTTTTATCATAGTGCGGCCAAATTACATAAAAGCTTCATAGGTTATACACCTATTACGAATCACTCGATTCGTGAAAACCGTATGAAAATCCGAGTTTTTCAGATTATCGCGTTTAGGCAGACACAGACTTTGTTTTGTACTATGTAGTGATTTGTTTCTAAAGAAAGAAATAATTGTACAACTGTATAGATTAAGAATATCTGTATTTTCTTTAACAAAAATTGTAAGAAATATTAAATTTTATTCATACCAGGTATTAAAAATAATAAATTTATAATATTATCAAGATTTTATAAACCTATCTAATATACATTTCTTTTCAAAGGCCTTAACATAAACAGATAATTTGTATTTTACATTATTTTCCTATTTTCTCTACAGAAACACCTTGATTTCACATAGAGGAGAAACCTAGTGCCACGGTCTAAGTAAAACATACATTTGTGTTTCACAGATTCAATGTCTTTGGAATTTAACAAAATTATGTAATTATTATATGGGGCACAAGTATTTAAGTTTTGACATAATGAATATATTATCAAAAACAAGTGACTATGCAAAATCCTAATTTGGTTAGAAAATAAAATCTCAAAATGTTTTATCAATTAATTTGTAAAGAAATTTTAATACAGAATCCTGTATGCTTTGCTTAAAATCAATTAAGTATATATGTTAATATTAAAGATAACAAAGATGAAATTAACAAAAAGATTAAATTCCATAATTATTTTAATCACATAAGTAAATGAACTTAATAATATACGCTATCAAAATCTAATATGTTCTATTTAATGGACCTTCTGAACTAAACTTAGACATTATTCAAGTCAAATATTACGTTGATTAAAAAACAGGGAACGTTAATAATTATTACAAAATAAAATTATTGAGCTTTATAACTAATTTAATAACTGATAATGATAATAATTATCAAATAATAATATAACGTGTTTAATGCGACAAAATAAAACAAATATGTTCGGATATATCGTGGTGTTAGTCTAAAGACGTCAGAGCTAGTAAAGTTTGATGGATGGGTAAGCGATCGATCACGCTGGTATTTATTATATTATCTCTACTTTAAATACTCGTAAACAGGTCGATTTTACCAGCACAACCTTCAATGACGCTTTGGTGAAGATGGATAATGGCGTCTCACTTTTGTTATGTAGATAATTGATTGATTGCCATTATCTACATATAAATCATAAAGGCTTTATTATATTTTATGAAAAAGGAATCAATATTTTCCCAAAATCCTTTTATTTAAAGAAAATTTTAATGGCGGAACGGTTAAGGTTGTTGTATTCAGTATGAATTTGTTATTAAGAATCTGCGGTATTTTGAAAATCGATGATACGCACGATTTTCAAAGTACCAAGGTAAATTCTATCAAGGTTTTTAACAAGATCTTAGGAATTTATGACGTATGTTGTCATCTCAATCAACAACACATTTTTGATCAACACCGATTGGCATTTTATAATGAAACTTCATCCCACGTTACTGTTCAGTACTAATTCGCCGAGTTCAATGGAGGTCGATGTAAATAATTTGCTTGAGGTAACTCGACGGCGACGACTACAAATAATATCAATATTGTGTGGTTTGTGACAAAGAGTGATCAATCAGCACATTCGAGGAAGCTCAGGCCTTAAGATAAGTTTTGTGTCCAAAAAATATTACATAAACATTAAACGTTAGTGAGCTTTTTCTTAGGTGAATTACAATGTGTCATGTGTCATGAAATATTAGATTAATTTGACACTTCCCTAACATTCAGTTTCCTATATCGTCACGGCTGACGAAGGTCAGATACAAAGATATATATATATATATATATATATATATATATATATATATACACACAAACATATATACAGTGTCTGGGAATAAATATTGGGCAAAGAAAGATGTTATTCGTTGGCTATGAAGGAATAAATTGTCGTTGAAATAAAACGTAAAGCACAGCCTTTTCTAACGCAAAAATAAATATTACACCCAACTCTTTTCAACACATAACGATACTTGTCTGGATTGCCTTGCTTATCAAGGCAACTAGATGTCTTCACAGATTTTCGGGGGTTATTCACCCGAGCGGCGCTGAATAATGTGCACAAGTATCGTGTGTACGAAGAACATGACATATAATTATGTATATTACTTTAAATTTTAGGAAAAAAAGTCTATCTTTTAAATTTTATTTTAAATTCAATCAACTATTTTTCAGTCAACAAATAATATCTTTCTTTGTCCAATATTAGTATTGCCGGACACTGTATATATATATATATATATATATATATATATATATATATATATATATATATATAAATATGTAAATATATACATTTTGCCATTTTTATTATTTTTATATTATAAATACACACATATCAATATTAGTTATTAAACTTTTTCGGAAATGGCGTCAGAGCTGCGTCAAGTGCTGAAGTACCCGTAAGGATGGTACTTGCAAATCCTATTCCTGTTCCCCCAACCTCGACTAAGGCTTTAGGTCTGACAAATTAGCCCTGTATTAAAACCGACCTTTGTACAGCTTCCCAATTTTCGTAGGTACACACAATATATTTACATAAGGTATGGAAAAATATGGAGGAAAAAAATAAGCTATTAATTATTAGAATGAATTGAAATCAGTCCTCATCTCAGAAAATTAATCCTTATTCAGCTGCGCAAACGAATTTGCTTAAAAACATAAAGTGTGAAACCAACTGTAATAAATAGAATTGTTTACAGTTGAATTCTTTAAAATAACCAAAAATAATTATTTAAATTGTGAAAAATTTATATTCTATCAAAACTATTGCGTTTGAAATTATGAAAAAAATAAATTAGAAAGAAGAAGTAATTTTATTTAAAATTTTTTGTTTTTTTAGTCATAAAACTATTTTTTTTAATTCTGTTTTTTGTTTAAAGTCGTCTGTAAGTTGAATACATTTAAGTAAAAGTAAATGATACCTTCTAAAGGGCTACTAAGCTCAAAACAACTGTTCTTTGAATTTTTGTCTGTCCATGCGCACTTTCGTTTTTCACGCTAATGTCAGAAACGGTTGAAACGATTTCGATGTGATTTGTAGTAATGTATTTAGATTAGCTTGATCTGGTATCTAGGATTAACTTCATTTTAATCTATTCACAAATAAAAAAAACTTAATTCAATATTTAATTTACGTTCGCTATGCACGCTATCAGACCCGACGGAACCGATTTGGATGTAGTTTTATATATAGTGTATAGATAGATACAGTATATAGATAATGATAGATTCATATGTGTGATAGGTATAGGTATATATGTGATAGTGATAGGTATATATCGAACCTTGTAGAACTTTCTAGAGATTAATTATAATTAGTTTAAAATCCGTAGTCAGTAAGTCATAGTAATAATAATAATAATAATACTTTGAAATACGAACATTTAACACCGAGCTAAGGAAAGGGAATTGGTTTTAAATTTCGAATATGACAGATTCATGTGAAAGGGATAGGTATATATCGATCCTTATAGAACCTTCTAGAGATTAGTTTGGATTAATATAAAGGCCGCAGTAATAACAATAGTTAGATATATAGGATCACAGATCATATACTAAATAGATGGTCAACTTCAAACAATTGTGCGAGAGAGATAGCACTTTCACGTTTTCAAGTACTAAGCATCTATATTCCCCTGTTGCACAGACTAATGAATTTGCAGCGAGGGCCCATTTGCTGAGCACTCGCCGCAACTTCATAGTATTTTTGACAAATGCACTTTTCTTAATTTTTAGGTTATAAAATAAGTACAACTAAAACAACAATTCTAAATTTAAAAGACTTTATTATAAAAAAAATAGGCCAGTTCGAGCGACATAACTAAAAAGAACCAACAAAAACATAGTAGCCACATACGAACACACTGAATGAACGTTTCTATTTTGCAAACATATCTGCCGCTTTTACGTATTAGGATGAACTTAAATAGCTTCAACAATTAAAATAATATACTGATAATTTCAATTGTAAAATGAATTTTCATTAAATAAATTGTTAAGTCTCTTTCTGCTATTTACTATATTGTAACACTTAAGTGTTTTTAACATCGATTAAATTGTTTAACTCGACATTTACATTATACTTATAAGTAATTGATAACCTTTATAGTGAAAAAATGTCAATATTCTATATTTTACAGCCTTATTCTAAATCTTAGTAACACAAAATATTGCCCTTCTTACTATTTTGAATTTAACAATTAATCTTGAAATGAATAAAATATAATTACTATGGAAATTATACTTGACGAAAAGAAAAAATGCTCTTATCGTGCCAATTACATTTCAGTTTTGTGCTACAAAATGTAAGAAAATGCAAAATTAGGGGTATAATTTCTATTTTTTAAACGATTTCCAAGAAATTGAAACTATGCACCGCAAATAAAAAAATAGAAAGGATACAGTTCTAGGCATAATTGTTGATTTAAAAGATTTTTGTACCCATAATAGGCTAATTTCTGTGTCCTAGTAATATATCATATACATTCTGTTTAATATCCCCAATGTAAATTATCGACAAGACTTAAAGAATTAAATACAGATAGTAGAATATAAGAATATCACAATTATTATGTAAACATTCTAAAACGCTAAAATCTAACTTAATACATATTAATTCAATTACATTATTTTTTTATTATTATTTTCTAAATAATCTTTTATTCATTGGCACATTGGCATACACTGGCTACATCGCCAGCTGAACAAATCACTTGGATGCAGTAATGATTTATTTTTATCTTTTAAATCAATATGCTCGTAGCTATTGTATATTATATATTAGCATTATTGTTCAAATATTATTTTTACAATCCTTTGTTTTGATCAAAAGCCTACGCGCAACCTAATATACATGCAGTATTTGGTATAAATTAACAAATTGTAGGAACTTGTATTACGGAGCTATTCTTAAATATTGACAAAGAACTTTGCATCCATACTAAATCTGTGCCATTTCTTCTTCAAGTTCTGATTCAATAATTACCTTTTAACAAATATTCTCTAAATTACTTAAACCTTCCAATGATTTATAAAAAAGCACAAAAAAATCTCGTCGTCTAATTTCTGTACCACTTTCTGTTTTGGTTGTTTTTTCCACCCCAACTGCAAATAAAGGAACAGATTATTTAAACAACAATATACATATATAAAATTGTAAATTAATAAATTATTTTTTTGCTTTATAATAATTGCTTCATTATAATTACATATTGCATAGAAAGTGTTTTTTTTAAATCAATGGTTTATTTATAAAATCTTAATTTAACCGTCTAGTGTAACTTACTTATATCACTGTAAAATTAATTGATCGATTCACAAAGACAAAGTTTTCGACTTGTCAAACTAATAAGTAAACTTATTAAATATTATTTTTATTATTATTTAGCCTTTATTTGGTGTCGGGCCGTATGAAGGAGATGTTTTTTAAGAGTGCCGGGGCTAGGTCTGCTATTCTCCATATGCTGTAACTTCTTCAATCCACTTGTCTAAAAATAAAATTCATTATTGGAAACTTCTTTGCTATTGATTATTAAAACGCGAATGTAATTTTGATGATGAGTTTGGAGAATATTAAAGATTAAATGTACGATTGATTCGATGCTATTTTCCAATTATTAAGTTTCAACTTACCGTGAAATGTTTACGACTACAACCCAATATACAAGAACGATCTTTATAATAAATTCCTTTTTTTACGAAAAAATGTAGTGAATTCAAATAAAATCAACAATTTAAATTTCGTATCATAGAGTCGCTGCTCTCTGTTTCATATTTTATTATGTTCTATATTTTATATTTACTATAGAATAATGTTATATAGATAGATATATATTGTGTGTGCAAAAGAGTATTGTATGAAATAAACCCACCTGTATTGGATTTGAAATCTGAATAGTTAATTTTGAATTAAGAACAGAAAATTAGTTTTCAATCATCACATGTAGATTTTGAAAGCGAACAGTAAAAAATTGTAGACAGTGAGTTTTTAATATCGAAGTAAAGCGTGTAGGGTTTTAAAGCTAATTGTCCAATCGCGTTTATTGTAAGTAAAATAGTGTAAACTATATCTATCTTTCCATACATCTATACATATAATAAAATTGTAAAAAAACTAAGTTTGTGTATTGAATATTTTTAAATAAAACTAAATTTGACAGTTATGCGATAATAATATTGAAATTATTGATTGAAAATTGAAGAAATTAATGTGAAAAATTATAAAAAATTATATATGGAAATTTATGAAATATTATTTCATATATTTTGATGCTAGGAATAGATTAAAAATCATGGTAATTATTAAAATTTATCACGTAAGTTGCCTCATGCAACAGTAACGTAAATATAATATTCCCGCGAATATATGAAATACCAAATCAAACGTCGTGCTAGGTTATGGTTTATACAACATTTTATGATAATTTTCCTATGGCACATATCCAAGGCTTTGGGTAAGTTTTTGACTTGGACATGGAGTTTTCAAGATATAAATAAATAAAATTATCTAGTAAAACACGTTTTATCGCAATAGACTATCTTTTATATTAGCAAATTGTCATAGACAGACAAACAGTTTCTACAAAACGATAAGAGATGGCGCTATTATTCACTAATTACATATTTTGATACAACATTATCACACCCCCACTTATCAAAATAAACAACAATTTTATTTAAGTACAATGCCCAATTTACACATAAACTTATAATGCTTAATAGTACATAGCCCTTTGGTAAGTAAATCGGCAGGCATTTCCTCACTACACAAGTACATAACTTTAATATATTTATTTTTAACAACATCTCTTACGTAATGGAATCTCACATCTATGTGTTTTGATCTGTTGTGACTTTGGTTACTTAATGACAACTTTAAAGCACTCTGATTGTCACAATAGATCTGTATTACAGATAAGTTACCAGTTATTTCATGTAACAGGTTTCTCAAATACACTCCTTCGCGAGCTGCCTCAGACAAAGCAGTATATTCTGCCTCTGTACTAGAGAGCGATACGGACTTTTGCTTCCTGCTTTGCCATGAAATGGCAGATCCCGACATAGTAAAGCAAAAGCCCGTGTAGGACTTCCTATCTATGGCATCGCTGGCCCAATCGCTATCTACAAAGCCCTCTAACTTGCTACCGCCCTTAAAATATTTTAAACAGTAAGTTTTTGTACATTGCAAATATTTAAGAATGCGTTTAGCATAATGCCAATGTGTAAGATCATAGCAGCTGTTAAATTGGCTCAAATAGCTAACAGAATAGGAAATGTCAGGCCTGGTTAACACTGCCAAATACATTAATGATCCAATTAACTTCTGATATGGAACATCAGGTACACATTTATCAGGTTTCTCTAAATTTAATTTACACTCTATTGGTGTTTTATGCATTTTACAATCCAACATATTGAACCTAGTTAATAGCTGATCAATATACTGCTGCTGATCTACAGTAATTACATTTTTACTAACATTTATTCTCATGCCTAAGTATTGCCTTACAGGTCCTAAATCTTTTAGCTTAAATTCTGATCCTAAAGTATCTTAATTTTTTACTTTCAACAGGACAATTCGAAAAAATTAAAAAGTCATCCACATATAAGGCCACAATAATTTTAGCTTCACCTTTAGTTTTTGCGAACAAACAAGGCTCATACTGACTGTTTTTAAAATTTAATTTGCATAGTAAATCTTTAACTCTGTCATACCACGCAAGGGAAGACTGTTTTAACCCATAGATTGCTCTTTTCAATTTTAAAACCTTTCCCCCACTTTTGTTCATAAAACCTTCAGGTAATGACATGTAAATAGTTTCTCTCAAAAAACCGTTTAAGAATGCTGTAGTAACATCCAAATGATCAATACTCATATTCATCTTAACACTGAGAGCAAACAATAATCTGAGCGTTGAATGTTTAACCACGGGAGAAAACGTGTCCGTATAGTCAATTCCAGGTTTCTGCCAGAAACCTTTTGCCACCAATCTAGCCCGAAACCGCACATTATTGTCCACATAAAACTTTTTGTTAAGCACCCACCTGCACTTCACAATTGTCACATCACCAGGGTTGTCAACGAGCTCCCATGCATCGCTGTCCTCAAAAGACTGCAGCTCGTCGGCCATGGCATTCTTCCACTGTTCACTCTCAGGCCCTGCAAGAGCCTCTGAGAACACTATATCCTCTAATGCTGAAACAGTGTTGGAAAGACATGTAAAACCATACCGTTCAGTTGCTTTCCTGGAACGCTTTTCCGGTAATTCTGGTGACTGTTCTGGGGTTGATGTCGTCTGGACTTTTGTGTCTAATATGTCTGTGGTTAGAGATGAAGTTTCCGTTATTGTTTCATTACTCTCCTCATACACTGAAGAATAATCTGATGGGCAGTCTTCTGTCTCTGAAATATGAGACGATTTATCCCCCACTAAAACTGTGCTCTCTTTTTCTATGTTATCTTTAAGTGTCTCTTCGTTAGGAATTCAGATAGCTGACTTGTTGCCTGTTTCTTTGAGCTCTGATTCATTTTCCATCACGATGACATCTATACTTAAAAGAAGACTCTTCTTCGCAGGATTATACAGCCGGTAACCCTTGACCTCTTCACTATATCCCACTAAAATGTGCTCCATGGCTTTCTTATCCCATTTCAAACGACGTTCTTTGGGGATATGCACCATGACTTTACTTCCAAATAAACGGATGTGACTGAGATCTGGTTTCTTCCCATACCACAATTCGTACGGAGTTGTCTGAAGTCTTGAAGCAACGGGTCTATTCTTCAAATAGACAGCAGTGTTAGCTGCCTCTGCCCAAAATCGTTTATCCAGCTTTGCATCATACAATAGACATCTAGCCTTCTCCACAACTGTACGGTTGGCTCGCTCACATAAACCGTTCTGTTCAGGCGTGTAATTATTTGATTTCTGATGAATTATACCCTTTTGTTTCAAATAATTATCAAACTCCTTATTGCAAAATTCAAGTCCATTATCTGAACGTATCATCTTTATTTTCTTATTCAACTGATTCTCAACCAGTGTTTGGAAGTCTTTGAATTTGCTGAGCGCCTCACTTTTATTCTTGATAAAATATATAAAAGTCATCCGACTGAAGTCGTCTACAAACAGTATGAAATATCGAGCACCATTCAATGACGTGGTTTCCATTGGTCCACAAATATCTGTGTGAACTCTTTGTAATAATTCTGTGCTTCTCTCACCAACATGCGAAAAGGGTAATCTTGTTTGCTTTCCCTCGCAACAAGTTGTACACTGATATTTCGTTATGTCAAAATTTTGTTCATATGACAAACCATTCACAATATTTCTCATCTTGTTCATGTCTTGACTATTTAGGTGTGCTAATCTTCTGTGCCACAGATTTCCACTAACTGCTGGTGCGGCCAACATATAAGTCTGTGTTTCTAACCTCAACTTATAAACACCATCTGACAGGTCGGCAGTAGCAATCAAAACATCATTCTTGTCTCGAATGTAGCAGTGTTTTTCATTAAATATCACATTATTTCCGTTTTTAATCAGTTCACTCACGGATAATAAATTTGTTGTCAAACTAGAAACGCACAGCACATCCTTCACTGTAATTTCACATTACAGTTCTGAAACAATGTCGACGTCTCCGGAACAAACTACTGGCACTGTAGATTCATTTGCAACCACTATTTCTGGTAAACACGGTGATCGGTTCATGTTTTTTACCCAAGATTCGTTCACCGTCATATGAGCGCTGGCGCCTGAATCCATGTACCATTCAGTTTTATTGAACTTTCCATTCAGGAAAACGACATTAAAAACATATATACTATTGTTTTTCTTCAATAAAGGGCACTGATTTTGATAATGACCATTTTCTTTATATTTGTATCATGTAATTATTTTTGATGAATCTGTCATTGCTGCTGTCATTTTCTTGTTTGATACTGACGTTGAAGGACAGGGACTGCCTTTCTTTGACTTATTGAACGAATGAATATTTCGCGCGGCAAATGCAGCACCTGCGTCATTGTCTCTGGTCACTTCCATGTCGAGCAATTTCGACTTTATGACATCTGCAGTTATCGAAATGCCCGAATGTTCAATTGCCATTATCATTTTCCCATATGGGAAAATAACGATCTGACAAACCTGCTAATAATAATGAACCCACCCATTCATCGGTGATTGTAAAACCTGTGCTGTTCAACCGTTGAGCTGTCTCGACCATTTGAGTCACATATGTAGCCATTGAATCACAATTATCTAGCCGAATAGAAATCAAATGTCGCAGCAATGTTATTTTACGTGAGAAACCGGAGTCATCAAACATGGTCTTCAATGTAGTCCATAATTCTGCTGCGCTTTTGGTATTCTTAATATGCACATACAACGATGGGTCCACAGTCAATATTAGCTTTGCCTTCGTTTTTGCGTCGTCTGCTGGCTTAACTTCAAAACTTGCCGTTGGCTTGATGTACTTGTCCATTCCTTCAAGAACCAACAAATTTTCAGCCGCGAAGCTCCACTCATCATAATTTTCTCTTCCTTTTAGTTTAGGAACACTGGCAATATAGTTCGTAGTCATGTTTCCGCCATATAACTTTCACAAATTATCTATTTTCACAAAAATAACTGATAATTTAGCACAGAGTACGCCCATAACCTCTAGTAAAACACGTTTTATCGCAATAGACTGTCTTTTATATTAGCAAATTGTCATAGACAGACAAACAGTTTCTACAAAACGATAAGACATGGCGCTACTATTCACTAATTACATATTTTGATACAACATTATCACAAATTATAACTGGACCGAAGGTTTCACGGATTTTATAGAATACTATTTATATAATTACATGAGACACAACTTAAATTTGGTTACTATTTCAACCACTACATGGAGAGGTATACAATTTTATTAAGTGTTTGATTCTTGGAAAATGTACCAATTTAGTTTCTGTCAGCTTAAATTACCTATTTCAGCCAATGACAAGTTTTCCAATCAACAGCGGTCAAGTCACGATTAAAAAGGTGGTCACGTATTGGTACTTGATCGCTCGTTCAACAGCATGGACTGATTTTTTTTTCTATTTATGCGATACGTTGCGATTACGCCATTTCTAAGCATCACTCGTGTTTCATTAAACGATTCGTGCAAATTGGGCCACTAAATCGAAATATATGCAAAGGTCTAGATAGAAAATATATTAAAAACAGTCGAGTAAAAATCTACAAACATTATTTAGAGCCAAATACTTCTATTTATTTAAATATTTAATATATGTTGTACTGATGTATTAAATTAAAATTTATTATCTGCTTCAAATTTCGTCAGCAAATAGGAGTACATAGAACGGACATTATATTTATTACTGAAGGCATATGCCTCTAGTAAAAATATTTTACATTTGTAGTAAAATTAAACTAAAAATATTTAAAATTTTGTGTAAAAACATGTAGACAATAAAACGTTCTCTAAAAACCTATTGGAGTATATGCCTGTGTATGCTATAAATACTACTAGAAATACTTGCTTGAATACTACTAATAAGTGCTACTTTGAATAAACTTGCTAGGTACGAATAGAACTCAGATGTTTGCATACAACTAAAGCGGATCAAGGTATTTATGACTAAATAGTAGTCTTATTATACTATTCACAAATATGGACAGTACTTTTCATCGTCTAAAAACATGCTTTAACAGACGAAAAATATCATATGTATTCCAATACTATAAAATGTCGAATCATAGCCAAGTTTTTCGGTAAATTTTAGGATAGGATTTAAATGTTTCCTTATAAAATTTTCGAGTATTTTATTTATACTCAAAAATTTTAAATAAGAGTATTTTTGACTGTCATTTATTTATGTCAATTATATTATAGATGAATATTCTTTGTTATTATACCGAGTTTCAAATTTCCATGTCAAACAGCTATTAAGAAATATTTTATGGACGTTTTTGTAATATTTTAGTACTCTCTGATACAAAATGAATAATTTTGGTTACTTCATGAGTATTTACTTCAAATTAAAGTCGTATAATTTACTTACCTTTTCCACAATTCCCGTACAAATATTTTTGACCATTATCTGTTGAAATATATGTAGGTTGGTAGGCATTAGCATTGTATTAATTTGAGGTGACTTTGTTAAGCGATTCTAGAGAAAAACTCCAGTTCAATACTACTGGATGAATGGCTAATAGAGTAATTTTTCATTTATATTTTCTTCCTTTTTGGGAGTTAGTAACCCTAAAAACAATGTTTTAAAGCATAGTGTAAATATTTTAAATAAATTAAAAAATGCATATTCACAAACTCAAGTTTTATACTCGAATTCATGGAAATTATATTTAACATTTTTATAAATTAATTTAATCCATAATAAGAGTTCCATCACGGCAGTTGATTTCAGTAAATGTAAACACTTAGATCCAAAATGAGTAGATTCAATTATATCTGCAGGCAAAATCGAATGAAAACGGTGAAATCGAAAGGCGCATTAATTCCACTTCCCTTCGTCAGTAGAATTTATTATGAATAATGTATGAATTGCTTGTGGTCAGTATTGGGGATAATTGCATTATTGTGCGCCCTTATTATGGATGTACTAATCAACTTCCTCTATTTACTTTTCTAATCCGTGCCTACAATGTTTATAAACACTACCTCTGAACTAAAAGAATCGGTAGGGCTTTTGAGAAGAAATATATTTTTATTTTTATCGTAATTTTAAGTGAAATATGAGATCTACTAAAAGCAATACCAGTAGTTAATTAAGCTATTCCAAAAGGGGAAATGAGCTACTTCAACATGAATAGTTTTACTTAATAATATTTGATAAGTTAATATATGAACATTAGTTTTTAAATATTTAATTACGTCTAAAAATCTAATCACATAAGTGAAGTGGATGTAATACTTGTACACTGAGTGTGACATTTTCATATTTATGGAAATTGTTTATTCAAGTTCTGAATAATGAATTGCTTCCAATCATATATTTAATGTAAACTTAGAAATATATTTTTCTATGGTTTCCCAATTTAAGTAAAATTATTACGGATTTTGTTTCTTTTCCGTAATACTGATTAATTTAATACAGTACAAGCATTATGAGGGAATCATACTCAATAATATTCAACATATAAATTTCCTTCTTGCGAAATTTAATACGATATTTAAATACACTTTGCACAGAAATATAAACCTAGGTTTTAAACGATTACTACCATCATAATTAACCGGAGCTTAACTTTTGCGAGAATTTCTATTATATTTTATTTATAGATATTAAATTGTGGGTCGACCAGCTTTAATAGTAACTACTGGTTTGCCTCTAACTATAGGTTTATTATATTCAATCATCTATGCTCCGCTTTCATCTGAGAATAATAAATTGACCGGAATAAAAGTACCCTTCTAAATGTAATAACCTTGGTCTATAATACTATCACAAACTGATAAAATATTTACCTGTAGTTTGTAGTAAATTGTATAAAATATTTTCACATACACAAAAAGAATTACAATCTACTTTAGAAATAAAGGCATGTAGATAATATCGAATTATACCAAATCGTGAATCGTTTTTAAATAAGTGTATATGAATTGTCCAAAGCATTATAGCTTCGTTAGACCTTCAGTGCTTTCATCCAGCAGTGCAATCATATTTTCTGTTGCTTATCTTTGCATTAAACCAATTATTATTAATAATACATTTACCGTAAATTTTTATATTTAATTATTAATAATGCATTTACCGTAAATTGTAATGTTATACCTATTTATTAGTTATGAAAAATGTTGGTAATTTATTAATTATTCTTTTGTGCAAATAAATATCTTGACAAAACGACCTTGATTAATGACTCATCATGGAAAATTATTGCTCTAGCCGTTAAGTAGTAATAAATTAAACAAAGTTTACATTTCATTAATACTCGTTTATAATATTATCTGCTAAGAAAATATTAGGTTTAATTCATTCTTTTTGTATTTTCAGGTTAAAATCAAGTATTCGAATACTTGAAATATTTATTCGAGACTACTAGGAAAAAATTCAGAAATAAAATATCGAACGATAAAATAGAGGTCCGTATAAAAAAACGTATTACATAGATACAAAAGGTAAATAAATGTCGTTTGAAAAACGAAAATGAAAATTTACTTAACATTTCTCGTATGTAATATTTTAGGCTATTGGTACGCGCATAAAGCATATTTATAAGACAAATATTTGTACATACGTTCATGTAAATATTTAATTTATAAACAACCCTTTGTATAGAAGCTCGTTCCATACGTTATTTCATCATATTATTAACAAAAATGTGATAATTTGCTTTGTTTTAAATTACGTCTATGATAGATATGGTATTTGTATAATAACTCATCTTTACTGTGAAAATTATCTTTGATATTTTATAAACTATTTGAAAACAGTAATAACATTTATCTATGTATATTCACTGATAAAAATTATCGCAACTGTGCATAGAAGAGGAAAAGTACAGAATAAGACACAATCTGCACATTTTTTACCTGGTTTATTCAAAGTGTTCACTAGAAATATTATTTACAAATTATAGTGGAAAATAACCTAAATTTTCATAAAAAATACAAGTTTTCTCATTTTTCTGACAATTTAAATAAAATTTTTCAGGCGCTTAGTTTTTGATTTTCTTTATTCCAGAGTATCATTTTTTATTATGGTGACACTTGGGCTCAACACTGTATGAATTTTTGTTGCTCTCTTTTCATATGCATGTCAGTATAACAAAAATAATATTAGACATTATCTATGGACTTACGTGCGTGGAATATCAATAACATAAAAAAAGAGTTTTTATGTTTGCGCTCAAACGAACCTAAACACCTCAATAGGTTTTCGTGAAACTTAATATAATCGTACTTCATTATTCAAAGGTCTGAAATTGTAAATAAAATATACGTATTTTAAATATTCAACATACATCATACATATTTTTAATACATCGTAAACCATCACTGCAGATGAGAATTTAGTTTCCCGGTATAAGTTCTCGGTGAATTTCTAAAGTGAACTTTGGAACAGATAATTTATTTGTCCCATCGATTTGTCATTAAATTTAAATGAAAACATTAGACGCACTCTAGAATCTATGTCACCCGCAAATCGGAGCAACATATCACTGTATACGGAGTGTAAGACAACATTTGAATCAAAATTTTTGACGTTCATGGATTAGTCTTGGTGGAACGGACGATTAGCCAGTGCATTTGTCGAAATATATTTTTTTTATATGGGGGTGTGTTAAAAATTTGTGGACTATACGAAGAACATATCCAAGAAGAACACGTTCAAACGTAACTTGCGAATGAACATATGAACTATAATCCGGTGTATAATGCAAAATCAGCCATCTTTCATTTTAAAAATCTTTGATTCTGTTTGTTGTTGTCTTGTTTATCACAATTTTTATCATAGTTAATCTTGAAATTGTGGGGCACGTATTTTTTCATAATTATGTATTCTAAAAGAAACAAAAAATTTTTGCTAAAAAAAATAACACTACTTTATAGCCACATTTTCACCCTAATTTTTTGCTAAATTTCGTAGCTATCTGTTGCATGATCTCAACTTGGGTCGATTATTTTAAGTAAAGGTATTAAAAATGTAGATAAATTTAAATTTGTGAATAATTTTCAAACTTTGCACTTCTGTATCTGTCTCTTTTAACTTAAAATGATTGTTTAGGAGTTCTTCCGCTCAACCTTCGGCTCGACGACTAATGCAGAGACGATCAATAATACATATGCACCGAATTCAATGACCTAACATAATTTTGACGTAACATTAAATTAAAAGTTTTCCATATCCTTTAGATCCGTTCAGATAATTTTTAGCAAAAGAAAATTAATTTTAACTGCGCAGAAATTAATCAACTAATGAATGAAATATTTCATGAGTGCCACTTAATTAAACGAATGGGCAACAATATTCGTCATAATGAAAAGTTCTATATGTGAATGGATTCATTAATGTTTCACAGTGCTGAATATTTAATGACATTTATTATCTGACCTTTCATTACACACTCTTTCATTGATGCTTTTACATGTTACAAGCACATTATTTGTAATTGATCCGGTATTTGATATGATATATTTTGTGTTAATTATAAAATAGCACACTATTACATATGCAAATAGCAGCACGATATTAAATAATGTTTTATAACAAGAATTAATATTAATTACCGTTTAACGTAATAAATCCTAAGAAATCAATAATGCACTTCATCTTTAAAAAAAAAAAACACATATGTATAAGGTACTGTGGTATTTTTGAAAACTTATTTTAGTATTTTTTTATTTCCAGCATCATATAAAATTTTTAAAAAGAATTTAATTTCTTTAAAGCGATTTATATTATCATTACTTTTGAGGCTCGTTTTAATAAAATGAGAAAAACTTTGAAATTTGGGCATACGCATTTTTTAGGTTTACGATCATGTTCCTTAAAGCTAATCAGCATGACTGTATCCAAACGCATTAGAAATCAATTAGAAAGGACAACGGTTATCAGTTGCGAATAATAAATTAATTTTTATGTTTCTTTAACTGAGTTAATAACGCCACCCCGCCGCATAGACAACAGTTATTAATTACGAAGAAACTATTAAATTTTAAAAGTGTTGACAATGCCGCCCGCCGCAAAGGACAACAGTCATCAGTCATAATCAACAAAATTTAAGACAAAACTTTTAGAGGTAACGCCGTTCCAAAGGACAGCGATTATCAGCTATAAGAAAGCTATTAATTTTAATACATTTTAAAGTATATTTAAATTTGTTATGGAAATATGGAAATTAATGAAAAAGGCTGCATGCCTTGACTCTTGGTTAGTCAGCTGTAATAATTGTAACTCACAAGAAGTGTACTGGGTATTTAAATACTAAATTTATTTTATGTCAACTATCGTCTCATATCCATAAACTAGTGCTCACAATGTGGGTCGATTTTTCGAAATCATGACTCATGTATCGCGATTCTATAATTGACTTAGAACGAATTCGATTTGAAATAATATTATCGAGGAGAAACAAGACTTTACCCGTAGCTGCTTCTAACACATTTACGAAATGAAAAAGTAGACGGAGCAGTTTGGAAGCCCCACAGGATCAAGGGAATTCACCGAAGCTATTAGCCAACGCATTTCAAATGAATTCACAAGAGCAACAAAGAGATTATTGCAGACGGTTTCTGGGGATGATACTTTCGAAATAAACTTAGTTCTTCGTAAATTAACCGGCGAAGCAGCTAACGTAGTTTATCAAGGTAGTCATAATTTTATATGACCTGAAATTAAAACGTTATTAATAGACGTCGTATTATATGCATTTGCATATGCAAATGCATATATTTCTATTTTTATAGCATTATTGCATATTTTGGTACATTTTCATTAACAGTGCTTATTTCAGTAGTTAAACGTGTTGTATTATGCCGTCGATGCCACAGGTGGACGGGTTCGCCTCGCACACACTCAGCGAGCGCACTGAATCCAATCTACTGGCTCGCAGCGGTCAGCGCTCGATAGGCGTTAGCGGGATGCGGCGTGCGGGTGGGGAAGGGCGTACGGCACTCGCTGCTCACGCTCGTAATGCAATTCAATTGTTTTTGTCTCGCTATATTTGTTTATCTATCTACGAAAATCTTATTTTATTTTAAAATAATGCCGCCAGTGAAAATAAATACCCAGACTTTAATGGAATCTTGGATAAAAAATTACCCAGAACAATTTACGACTGATGACACTGTGATTTTCTGCAAGGTTTGTGAAAAGCAAATACCTTCATCAAAAAATATCAAATCGATCAACATGTGAGTACTGCTTCTCATTTAGCTGCAAAACAGAAACCTAACAGAAGTCGACAACAACTACTGACTCATATTTCGTCTTCTAATTCGGATACTACAAACAAAATACGATTCAACAAAGATTTATGTGAGTTTTTTGTTGCTTGCAATATACCTTTCCACCAATTAAATAACAAAGTATGCAGAAAATTCCTTAAGAAGTATTGCACTAATCAGATAAATCCCGAAGAATCCACAATTCGAAAAAACTACCTGTCAACTATTTACGAAGAAGTACTTAGTGAAATACGCGCCGATCTCTCGAACGATTTGATATGGATATCAGCTGATGAAACGACAAATTCATGTGGACGATGTATAGCGAATCTAGTTGTTGGAAAATTATCTAAAGAGCCCTATTTTCCCCATTTGGTTGCTTGCAAGATCCTAGAAAAAACAAACCATTCAACTATCGCCCGGTTCATAAATGATTCCATCAAATTACTATTTCCCGATTCTTCTATGGATGAGAAAATATGTGTTTTTGTTTCTGACGGTGCGCCATATATGGTAAAAGCTGGTCAAGCTCTAAAATTATTCTACCCAAAATTGCTGCACATCACCTGCCTAGCCCACGGATTACATCGACTGGCGGAAGAAATCAGAAATGAGTTCGGCATAGTAAATAAATTGATTTCTTCTACAAAAAAAGTGTTTTTAAAAGCACCATCACGAGTACAAGCATATAAATAGAAACTACCAAACGTTGCACTACCCCCAGAACCAATATTAACACGGTGGGGAACTTGGTTAAAATCTGTATTGTTTTATGCTGAGAATTTCGATGCCATAAAAGAAGTAGTTGGAACATTTGACAGATCGGATGCCATTGCAATCAATTCAAACAATATTTTTTAATAATTTAATAAAAAGAATATTGCTCTTATTGCAACACATTTCAGCAATATACCCGATGCAATCAAAAAATTAGAAACTAAAAACCTTCCTCTGTGCAAGTCCTTGGAAATATTAGAAAAAATGATTGAACAGAGTAACGCCCTTCCGAGTTCAATATTGCAAAAGGTTCGTGGCAAATTAAATGCAGTTTTTATAAAAACCCCGGTCTTGACGGAATAAAAAAAATTGACGCATTTATCAACGGCACCGGACAAACTCTTCCTGAAGAGGTCTCTGCAGGAATAGCGCCAAATTTCAAGTTCTGTCCGGTAACGTCAGTTGACGTCGAAAAGTCATTTTCAGCCTATAAATTGATATTAAGTGACAAACGTCACAAGTTTGCAGTAGAAAACCTGGAAAAACATATTATTGTTTATTGTCACAAAAATTATAATAAATAAGTTATATTATTCTAGGTTTTCTGCAGCAGTTATTATTTATAATTATAAGTTATAAATTATAAATAAACGTTAATTATAATTATAAATGGTTTTTTACTGTGCATATTTTGTGCATATTTCACCCTTTTTAGTGCATATTTTGGCATTTTGATAGTGCATATAATCAGATGTCTAGTAATTAATAATAACGCTACGGCAGATGGTCGGTCAAGATAGAGGACATTATAGCTAAAACACAAAACATATAACCTACCACAGATAGACTAATACCGTTAATTCATGGCTTAAACGAGATTACAGATGAAGGATAAACTTTGATAGGAGAAACTCTACTAATTCTAACACCTTTAGCTCATCACCCGATATTAATATCTTATATTACGATGTGTGCAAGTTTGATACGTGCGAAGAAATGTATATTAAAGCTAGATAGAGAATATTACTGTATAAATAAAATACGAAAAGAAAAACCGTATACGCATCAAGCTTACATACCAACACCCATGCCGGTACAAAAACCTAATGTTAATAATTTTGATAAAAGCTCTCCGCTACAAATGTGCCAACCAATACAGAAGTAAATTCACACTTGCCCCCATCACCATTCACACTTAAACAAGGAATGCAATTTAATCAACCGAAATCAAGTTGTACACTACAACCTAATTTCCAACAAATAGACAATACAATCCTACATAAAATAATGAAACTATAACAATGCAAACAGTTTCGCATAGACCTCCATTAAAAAGACCTCGTGACAACTTATTAAATATCGAAGAGAATAATATTGACCAAAACAAACTTGATACAACTGATGAACCTTTCTGTACCGATATGTACGAAATAATGTACCCAACAAAAGCGAAGTAATTAACAACCAAATTAATTTTCAACAATCCGACCCTTTGAACAACCCTACATAATAATGCGAATAATAGTCAACTTCCGTACAATCAAATTCCAGACTTCAAAGAAAAAAAGTTACTTGACACTGGCAGTACCCGTTCATTTATTAAACCATCCATTGCAAAGGAATACTTAAATCTAATCTTAACCCATGAAATATTTACTACACAAACAGCGCATCAGACGACCCACCACAAAGGAAAAATTATAATCTCCACATTTAGGAAAATATTCAGTAATGTTAACACTGCATTCGAATTTGACATATTTGATTTCTCCTGAAAATATGAATACTTACTAGATTGGGATGCTTCAGCTATTTTAAATATTTCCGTAAATCCGAACTCAAATACACTGGCAACACCTTAATGCGTAATCCCACTTTACCACGAAGAACAACTAAGAAGAAGATAAAAATGGTGACTCATCATAGACTACCGTAAGTTAAACAAGCAGACCCTCGATGACAAATTCCGATTACACAACATTAGGATATTTTCTTGAAACTAAACGGTTTAAGATATTTCTCGACTCTAGCTATAACCGTTGGATAAAATTAAATCCATATGGACACCGAGTCAAAACATTTTTTTAACAGACTTTGGTCATTACGAATATACCCGTATGCCATTTGGATTAAAGACAGCAGCAGCCACCTTCCAGATAATAATGAACCACATACTCAGACCACACCTAGATACCAATACTTGCTTACTTTACTTTGACCATGTTTTATTTGGCCATGTTATTAGTTTACTTTGGTCATGTTATATTCGCTCAATCGGAAAAAGAACACTATCGACGACTGACTGATGTTTTGCAGACACTCGATCGGTACAAATTACGCATTCATAATAAAAAATGTAATTTTTTTTCATTTATCTGTTAAATTTTTAGGACAAATACTAATAGCCGATGAACTCAATCCATGCTCGGAAAAAATTAAAGCCATTAAAGAATTCCCACTTCCCAAAACGCTGAAATAAATCAAATCTTCTTGGGATTGGTATCCTGTTAGAGAAAATTTATACCGGATCTCTCAAAAGCGGTGAAACCAATAACGGAACTAACAAAAAAAACGGAAGTAAAATACGATGAACGCTCGTCGTATGCATTCAAAAGAACAAAAGAGTTACTAAAGAATCCTTCTGTACTAGTATTTCTTAATTTTGATGAAGTTTTACTGTTATGTAAGACGCTAGTAATATAGGACTAAGAGCAGTCATTTCGCAAAACCCACAGCCTATAACTTAAGCTTCACGTACTATAAACTCGACCGAACAAAAATACAAACAACTGAAAGAGTAAGATATAAAATACCTAATAATTATTAGGTATCTTATATGCACTAACCCAGGTCCAACCGTATATTTATGGACGACGCTTTATATTAGAAACGGATCATCAACTATTAGTTTAGATAACAGAACTCAAGGAGCTGCACGCAAAATTGGCTAGTTGGAAATTAAAATTACAAGATTATGATTACGAGATCAAAAATAAAAAGGGATCGACAAATATGGTGGCCGGCGCTTTAGCTCGTATAGAATTAAATTAAAACCGGCACAGCAACCGTACACAGTAATTATTACGATTCATATAACGGATTCATAATTAAACAAAGACCACTCTCCGCAAAGAATGAGTAGTTTTTTTTAATAAATTCGGCTCGGAACATCATTTAGAAATAACTGAAAAATCTAGTAAAACTCTTATGTATAATTTAATTATTACGGGCACAAAACAATTAAAATTGTTCAATAGAATATTTATTGAAAAAAAATATACGCTATAATATGCGAACAGAATTTAGCTCAACAATATTCAGAAGTTTATCGAAAAAAACTTCAATTTATCATAAGAAATCATCTTGTTCACCAGACCACGGAAATAATTTATAGACGTGGACGAAATTATCAACTAATATGGAATACCCATGAGTATTTAAGCAAATATTTGGGCAAACCTGCGTTAAAAAAACGATGTTTCAAAAGAATATTATATGGAAAGCTTAAAACAATTAACTGATACATTTCTAAACGAATGTCAAATATGTAACAAACTAAAATGTGATCGCTAACCCATAAAACCCCTATTTGAACCAACTCCGACATTTAATAAGCCTATGGAAAAGTGGCAGATTAACACGTTTCATAATGAAGAAAAATATCTTACTGGAATCGATTTATTTTGCAAATGGTCTTTTATTATTCTGTTATCAGTAAACAGTAGACTAACAATAGTAGACGAATCAAACAAATAATTTATGCTGATAGGTTAACCTGATACAATCTCGACAGATAAGGAAACAATATTTGTAGGAGAAGAAGTAAGACAATTTTTAGAAGTGTAGGTGTACATTTCTACTCCTCGACATCATAAGTCTCACGCAAATATGGAAAGGCTTCACTCAACCATAACCGAGAGATTATGAGCCCAAAAAAGCCATCAGGTAAAAATTAAATTCAGTTAGTAATGTTCCCTTATAATTCCAAAACACATAACGCGACAGATAATATTTTAATTACAGACCGTATATTACAAAAGAGGTTAGGTCTCCCTACAAAGCCTTATATCATGCACATGGTAAGGACAGACTTATTTACATCGCTCCAATACGCATTCCAGATGTCAGGAACGAATCACTCGCCTAGACAAGCAACTGATTGCGATAAGACAAAAACAATCTGGAATCAAGAAGAAGAGTGGGTAGTATTCTATCCTATTAACTTACTACTTTCATTTGAAGATGCCATGAAATAAATATCTTTTTAAATGAAACCTCTAATCTTAGCAAAAACAGTAAAAAACAACTTAATTATTTAAATTCTCACCTGAAAGAATGCGTTGATCAAATTCAAGTAAAACGACGACAGGATGGATAAACGTATTGGGCTCGATTATAAATGCAATTTAACGTAATCTGGATGATAAGAAGTGAACTAATATTGGCCGAAAGTTTAACATAGTCACTGATCTAATGAAAATTTAGATCAACAGGTGAACAATATTTCAACACACACCAACTTCTTAATGAATGATGTTTACAAACAAACTCAAAATAATTATTTTATGGCAGAATTATTCTTTGGAACAACTAGTTTAAAGGAAATCTGCAATAGCTTCGATGAAGCCTATGTGTTCGCACAAAACAGGACCCCACTCCCTACAATAATAAATCATTTACACCTGATCACTACACCTAACAAATAGCGTAGTTACCATCCCAGAGAAAATAAATGTTATTAGAGACCCGTTAATATTAAATGCAAAAATAAATCCTAAAGTAACGATAGAAAAATTATTTTTCAATTACCTTTTCCTATTATTTCCAAAAATTGCTATAATTTAGAATATGTTCTACCTTTAATAAAGAAAGTAAATGAAGATCGCAATATTATAAATAGAGTGCCAAGTCTATATTTGACTAGAAACAAACAGGAGTTTATTAGTAAATAATTGCACCTGACGCATAATACTAACACAACAAAACGAGTATTTTAATGTATTAATCTATTGCACTACGGAGTATTCAATGAAGATATCTACGGCAGTGTAGTATCACTACCCAGAAGCGGAAAAATTAGTAAGGGATAGACGCAGCAATAAAGAAATATTAATCTCTGGATCATACATAGAAGATAATTCAGAATGTGTACGAAAAGACGATGAATGCAGCATTCAAATCTACTAAACAACATTGACAGAACCTTGCAACACATATAATGTTGCCTGAACAACGGGAAATATCAAGGGTATGATGGATAATCACCCCTTAGCAAGCCAAATCCAAGTGACAATTTTGATTTTAGCATCGTCTTTTACATCATTCGCAAAACCCCACGAATGTACTTTAGGCTGGGTCGGGGAAGTCAGCATAACTGTACTTAAACACAACGAATATATTAGCAATAACGCCGACACGCCGGAAAGAACAATGGTCATCAGTTACGAATAATAAATAAATTTTTTTGTTGTTTATAATTAAGTCGATAACGCTCCGCCACTTAGACGACAGTTATCAACTACGAAGAACCCGTTAATTTTTGAAAGTGTCGACAACGCCGCCCGCCGTCAAGGACAACACTCATCAGCTCATAATTCACAAAATTCAAGAAATAATTTTTAGTGACAACGCGGCCCCAAAGGATAGCGATTATCAGCTACAAATAAGCTATTAATTTTAATATGCTATTTTTAAGTGTATTTAAATGAATTCAATATATATGAATGAGATAATCCATCTTTGTATGGAAACTAATAAAAAGGCCTGCGTGCCTTGACTCTTGGTTAGTCAGCTGTAATAGTTGTAACACACAAAAAATATACTGAGTTTTTAAATAACAAACTTATTTTATGTCAACTATAACCTCATATCCATTAGCTTGCTCTAAATGAATATTTATAATAAAAATAACTGCATTTATCAACAGTTAGTTTTAATAGTTTGAATAATTAAAGTAGTGTGGGTTATATTAGAAACTGATTCAATTCGTTTTTTTACAAAAAAAATCTTTAGACAATCTCACTATTAAATCTTAGAATTGACAATTTTCCGACATCAAGAATTCATTACTTATAAATTATTTTAAAACAATATTTTCTGAATAAGTATTTGATAATTTATTGTTTATATCGATACTAAATTCTAAGTTGCTTCCGTTTCTTCGCTTTATTTTAAAAGCGCTAATTTTTTGTTTACCTTAAATTTTATATATTCATATTGTATCTTTATAATATTTAGTCTGATTGTAATATTTAGTCTCAAAATATATATGAAAATAATAAATAAATTAAATACATGGTTTAATAATTTATGAAAAATTTCTAAACAATCCATTGCTCTGATCAAAATATCGTATCCGAAACTATTAATTCACAGATGTTTAAGATTTCATACCGATAGAGATAATACTAATACTTCAAAGAATTACTTAAATAACTTCGGAATTAGATAATTTTTGTTCTTTATATTTTGTTTCTTTCTAAACCGATATTTCACAAAATGATTTTTAATTGAATCTAACTCGCCTTATTCATCTGCATATTAAACCTTAGTTTGAGTTAATTATCAGACGCTCCAGAAGCAATGCTTTCAAATGATGGAACGTGTTTCCGCTTATTTTCTAAATATAACGACATTCCTTATAATGTTTATTTTATTATAATTAAAAGTTATTTGGATATAATATTATCTTCTTTATTTTTTATACTTTTAGATGTATAATTGAAACTTATATAATCAAACGCTAAAAGATGACTTAATATAAAATTAGTAAAAAAAAGATTTGCTGAAAATAAGTTTAATGCTAAAAAAAATCCATTGTTAAATGGTACGCCTCAGGTACTTTTATCCGTTGTTCGGGTAACTTAATTTGGTACTGTGACATTAATTTCTCTTATAGATATAGTTATGCACAGTAAAATATTCCGTTTATCTGTCTTTCACCATTATTTTAATATAATTTAAAATGTCTATGTAGTATTATACTTCCGTACAAAATATAAATTTTATCATTCTTTAAAATATATAGGTCTATTGAATTTAAGCAGTAAGCTATTAATAATAGGGTGGGTAGAGAACCATACATATAATATGGTATATAACCATACATATAGTTGATTATAGTTGGATTATAGTTACATTCGTACCCATCAACATATCAAAAGTTCATTGATGTTTGCTATCGCGCGATTGTTGGTTTAGACAAAAATTAAATTTAACAAAAGTCGTTGTTTTGTTTCAAATATCTTTATTTATATTATTTTATGGTAATTTTTTTTTAATAGAGGCTTTATTCGTTTTTACGTCGTGCATTAAGCTATCCTCATCGATTCATCATAACAGACGTTAGAGCATCAAACGGAATTAGGCCAAAAGCATTAATACTCGTATATTCGCTTGTCAATTTGAAATATTGCCAACACATCAGAAATACCGACTGTCACACTTGTAGAATAGAACATATTGTACATTTATTTTATGATTATTCCATTTCGGGTATGATTGATTGTTTTATTATTTAAGAAAGACAAAATATTGTATTATTAATTGCTAAATAATTTAAAACTTTTTTTTAAACGCCAGCACAACAAATTTAGTAATACTGTATTTACATTGGACGAAAGTTAACGATTTTAGTCACTTTAATTTCTTAATAATGGATGTTTAATATTCATACGCACTAGTATTATTTGCGGCCTGCGCTATATATTTTCTAATGTTTATTTTTAAACTTTTTCCGTTCTAGTAAAATAAAAGCCGTTACAATTTAATAAAACTAATTAAATATGGATACAAGAATTAAATCCATTCCAATACACGTTGAAAGTCGACTGGGAGATTTTTAAGGTTAATGTTTTGCTATAAAGAAGTAGAAATATAAGAAGATGTGAAACGTTGATCAAATACGGTTACCAAAATATAAGTGATCTCTTGAAACTAATGAAATTTACACATGTTTGAAAGGAAGTGAAATTGGCTATTATATATATTGGCTATATATATATACCAGTTTCAATAGGGGCAAATACTTTCAAGTATCGGATATTGTTAATAAAGTTTCAAATAAAGTGACTGTGGCCGCATAAAAAAGATTTAAGAAACATAATGGCATTAAGGGAATAAAGACAAAAATGTGACATTGATGCAATTGTGATTTGGTCTATAAAACAAGAGAATAAACCTTCATGTGAACATAAACATCAAGAAAGGAATTAATATAAAAGATTAACTTCTTTCACCTTTTGATCAACCAAGATAAATATTAGCAAAACGTAGTGAGTAATTTGTAAAAAATTGAAAGATTTATGAAATTAAATTAACGGGTGCATATCGCTTAAAAATACAATATTTTAACATCGTTACCGAAATAAGTTCAGCATGTCCGTATCATAATGCGTTAATTAGAAAAGTTACTCAAAGATCGATTTTGAATTGTCATTAAAAATAGACCTTAACATCAAATATAGTCTTTACATTAATTTATATGGACAATTGTGAACTAAAAAATAGTCACAATACCATACCAAAACACGGCTAAATGCGGCTGAAGAAAATTTGGGTATATTGCTCCTGGTATAAAGTACATTTACAACAAAAATGTGTGCAGGTCATTTGTATATTTATAAATAAATTAAATAAATATTTTATTAGTATTGTAATGGATGAAGCACATGTAAAATTAGAAAAAAAAACAATGATAAATAGATAAACAGATCGACTAAATTTTGACACATAAATCGTTAAAACAGCTGACAGCAGTAGTGAGTGCCATTTTTTTCCTGCATGCTTACACTTCTTGTCTTACTATGTCGTATTCATCTATCTCTTTCTGTTGTTAGCTATAGTACCGATTTCATTCTTTTTTCTGGAAGACCTTTACTTTCTGACATTACAAAAAAGTTGCATGAAGAAAGTTGAAAACTTTTAAAATTTTACACTTATAGCCCGTAAAGAAGTTTCACATCTATAATTTCTGCTGAAAGTCGGAAGAGAATGAATATATGTGTTCTAGGTTATTACTTCTATTATTTATTACTGAAATTTTTAAAATGTTCTAATAATGTTTTGTACTCCTTATTATATGTTAGACGTGGATTGAGGGTAAGCGTTGCATGATGTTTACATGAAAATAAATGATGCAATTTTATATTGCACATAACGAATTATATTATAATATACAAATTGGAAATCGCTTATAATTTTCCTAAACTACATGTACAAAATGAGCCTCGAGTAATGTTAAGTGACATGAAAATATAAAAGGACAGTAATATCACAAAGTTACATGAAAATTTTAGACGAAAGAGGAGGGTTGTGAATTTAAAGAACGTAAAAAAATATAAATTTACATAATGCCAAAGGGTTAAGTATAATAATTATTTTGAATAAAAAAATGGATATAGTTTTTAATTCAAAATTTATCAAGAAACTCTTTCAAAATATTTTTAAAATAATGAGTCTCGAAAGGTATGATTAAATTTATATGCTAATTACATGCAATATCAGTTTCTTTCAAAATTTTATTAAAATCGATATTGTAAAAATTAACACAATATTTTGATATTTTTTTTTATATTTGAAATTGATTGTACCACGATTTGTTTTAAAGGTTGTTAAAAGATACTTACACAGTTACGATATATTAAATTAATAAAACTCTATGTTTTTCTGGTTATTCGGCTGAAATCAAATTTCAGAAATTAACAATGGAACTATAAATGCATGGATAATTAACGGTAATGTGTGAACAAACATTCGCAATATTGCACGAATATGAAGAAAAAAAACTATTCTTGCTTACATCGTGCAATATCCGCTAAGTTTTTTTACAACAGATAAACTGAATAGTTGATCGTTTATGCTCTTAGTTCTTAGAGAAAATAATAATATTATTAATAAAATTCAACATGGAAATATTTTGCCCATGATTTAAATGGAATGTGGAGTCGACATTAAGTTTGATAAGTATGAAAATATTAACGCAGTTTTAAAACACAGAATAAATAACAAACAAACATAAATTTAGCAATAAGTTTATATTTCTTTTTTTTTAAACTATATAAGATTATACATTTTAAATATGAAGTTATATGTGGAAATAAACTAAGGTTTAAAATACCAATCACTCTTTAAACCATCTACGAGATATTCATTTAAACAAATTACGCAATAATTAGAAAAGTAAGAAGAGTTTACCAAATTTGTTTCCTTCATAGGTGTAATCATACTTTTTGATTAGTTAAACAAAATTAATATTTTTTTTGAGTTGATAGGCAACATTTACTTTGTGCTTGAAAAACATTAATATAATTTTTATGTTAATAAAAACCTTACTTCATTGAACGCAAATTTTTTGTGCCTAATGTCAACGATTGTGTTTTACTAGCTTATACCTGAAATAGATATTACTTAAAAAAATTTTAAAAAATTCATGATTTTGAAATATGAGTATCTAGAATGATTTCAAATATGCATACCCCAAGTATATTTTACAACTCCTCTCATGATTGATGATTTAAGAAAATTTTTCAAAGGGTAAATAATCTACATCCTTTCATAAGAACACGAACTGAAAATATTTCTGTATAACTTTTATTATTCGAGGAACTAAACGCATCTTGTTTAATGGAATAATAAAAATCATAACTATATCAAGCTATGAAGTCAATTCTTTGGAGACGCTACGTAGTAAGTTTTTAAATGCGACGGAACAAAAAAATTATATCGTGTCAGCAAGTGGTGCATAACTAGTTTTTTAAGGAATGTAATTGCTTCCTACATATAATTTAACATATTATTTTATTAATTGTAAATAACACTTTTTAATTAATTCTTCCTAAAAGAAAGTTAAAAAAAATATATTTATTTAAATTTTCTTACCGTTTTCTTATCTTTACCCCAAACAGGTAAAAAGTCGCTTAAAATTTAATTCCAGATATGCGGAATCACGCAATTATCTTAATGTTTCGACCCAATATAACGGAATTTAAATTGGCTATAATCTTAAACTTATCATTGACATGTAACAAAAAATTGAGAAAACGGTGGTTTTACTAATTTTGGTCCACATATCACCGCCTTTCCAATACATAATAGGTGGTGATATGTGGACCAAAATTAGTCTCCCTAGATCTTAATTTAATACATGTGTATCTATCTAAATTGTAAAATGTGTGGTACAAAAAGTAATTGAGGTAACAGTAATAAAATATACGCAAGCAATACTCGTGTTAAAAAAATTATGAGGAGGGAGCAATGTATGTATAATATACCAAAATATATGTTTAATATACTGAACATAAAATAAGGTATTATGAAGTTTTATTTCATAATAGCGCATCAATCTTGACTGATTCGCAAATTTAATTTTCGTTGTTCTTCTGATGATGATGGAATGGTTTTCCTTGCAATTTTGCATTAATACTTTTAGAATATGACTCTTAAAGTTAAGAGTCATAGTCCCGCAAGTAAGTGCTTATTTGATTGAGTTTGGTTTTGAGAAAGTATTATATTGAAAGTTTATAATCTATCATAATTAGACGAAGAAGAAAGATAAAATGTCTTCCAGATTTATATAGATGTATAAAATGAATTTTTGTAATAAAAATTTACTGTAATTAGCCTTGCCTAAATATTTGAACGTAAGTTAAAGCTGTGATCGCGATACAATTTTATATCGATTCGAATTTATTGTGTTATATCCCATATATTTATGTATATATATATATATACATAGTTACATATATACATATATATATATATATATATATATATATGTACATATATATATAAATATATATATATATATATATATATATATATATTCTTTAAAAATTAAAATATTATTTTCATATTAATATACACATTTGACTAAGAAATAATAATAATATTTTAATATGTTAATAAAATAATATTAAAATATACTATAATAGAATACAGTGTTGACACGTATCTATACGAGTGTACAGATATGCATGTGTATGCACCTGTAGTGTGAGTTCCCCTCGTATAAAGAATTTTTTTCTATATCTTTTAATGAGTGAGACAAATGTTCACTCCGTCGAGTTATAAAGAAATCGAATATCTCTCAGTTTTATTTTTACACATTACGTTGAGAAAACAGTAGCTTATTCGATATCATTACCTCAATTATATTTGTTATTATACTATTACCTCAATTATATTTGTTATTCTATAGCTGAGGTAATAGTATAGAATGAGCTACTCTTTTATATGCACAGTTTTATAGGGCGAATTTAATAAAATATGTCTCAATGAGTATATTTGTACACCTTATACATAATTGAATTAGGACATGTTTTGTTTTATATTTCTTTTACAAGATACTGAGTATGTGTAATGTGTAAAAGATATGCGTCTTTAAGATAAAGTCCATAAGTAATTCATTAAATAGAAAACAACCAAAAAGACGTGAATAAATTTCCTATGTCAATTTTTAAACGGTTTAACCGTAACCGTTATCCGTAACGTTAACCTTTTGTGTTTCGTTATACTTCAGTTTGTTTTGTACATTTTTCATTACGTGATATAAGTTTAACTTACATTAGAACCAAGCTAACATTATAAAATAGCCTATCTTCATCATTGTTCTAAACTAAATTTCTTTGGAGTTCGAAATTTTAAAGTAAAATCGAATCGAATTTGTAGCAAAAACATATCGTAATTTTAAACATCTACTATATTAAATTAGTATAGTTATAAGTCTATTCGAATCCGTCAAAAGGCGTGTTGCTAAGCAACACAATATAATAATTAATATTAGGTTACTTTTGAAACTTAAATAACATCAAATCTTAATATCATCAAAACTAACCTTTTCCTAGAAATTATTCGTATTTTTCTATTTTAATAATATTTGAAATGATAAATTGATTATAATCTTAAAGTGATTTTTTTCACAAGAGATAAGCTTGAGCTAAAACTCAAGCTGTCGCAGAACAGGATACGGTGGCTAATCATTGTCAATTTATTATCGTCAAATCATCACTTTCGGTATTTGAATGGGCGATTGTGTAGAAACGTACCGCTATATAAGTATCCTTTTATGAAATTTCACTTCTAGTGAGCTTGCTTTCCTTACACGTTATTTCTTATTGAACATTTGTTGCCGTAAACATAATATTTAGTTTAACAGAATTAACTGATTTACAGCTAGGCAAGTTTGTATATTTTATAAGTTATTGCCTTTTAATTTTCACTCTAATACGTCTTTTGTCAAGTAATAGATATGATTCTTGTAATTTATCTCACCTTTTATCTTTGAAGAATACTGTTTATTTGATAAAATAGATATTATAATTTCTTTGTGTCATTAAATTTATATGTGATATGCCTCACTTTCTGCGCTACGTGTGTGCCTAATTTAAAAAAGTTTGAAAATAATATTTTAAATTTTTTTTTAAATTAATAGCCTAAAAAAATCAAAATTTAGTGGGCAAGAAAAGAATCTAGTGGGCAAGAAAATAATCTTCAATTTCTATTTGTTATGGATACTTTATAAAAAAAGGAAGCGGAAATATTTTATTTTAACTTGAAAGCTTGAAGTTTTCGTTTAAAATTTTTCAACATTTCTTTTCATTTTCATGAAACAAATCTTTATCCGAGAATCTAAAATGGGACGGTTATTTAAAATTGTTAATTGACTTTTTTTACCCTAATTTGATATTACTAAATATCGACTGCGCTAGTAGGTTTCATATTAAAGATGACTTATGACAAATAAAACAATTTACCTTCAAATGACTATTCATGTGCTAATCAGATTCGCACTTATTCAGTTTTCTCATCTTATGTAAGATAAACATTTATATTGTTTTACTGTTACAATTAAATGCATTTTTTTCATAACATATCAGCGGCTTGGAAATAGTTTACTCTTTTTTTACTGCATATTTTTTGAAAATTTGCACGTTTTTAAACTATATATGATCATATCTATAGATATCATTACTATAATTTCCGTGAAAAATACCCGACAGACTTTAAATGTTGTATTGCTGGTATGAAGTCGAACAAAAATTTATGAAAGACGTAGCAAACAAATGTAACACAAATTAAAATATTCCTGACAATAGTTATTAATAATTGGCAAAGATCTTTGCTAATAGCCCACCTGTTGTAATACAACAAAACCTAGGACGTGGTAAAGAACTTAAAGAAAGTAGAAATATTACTGCATCATGTAGTTTCATTTAATTGTGAATAATGAATTTCTACAAAATTAACGCCAAATACATTCAAAATAAGTTTAATTTATTAAATAAGTTTGGTCAATGATATAAAAAAGATCAAGATCATATCTTGTTTTTAAACGAAAAGCAGCAATTTTCTCACATCATTAGTCAGGTATGCTTACAAGGTTTTCTCTCCAAAATTTCAAATGGTTTTGGATTAGTTGCATATTTTTATAGTGTTTTAAAGTTATTTGAACATTTAATGGTTTCTTCAATTACAGTACAGGTGGCTTCGAACTGAGAAAATAACAAACGTAGTTTCATTGAAATATCTCAAATGGTTCTTGATTAATAAGTAAATCAACAAATTAAGAGACAAAAGAGCCGTCTGTTTACAGAAATGACATTGCATTTTTTGTAAGGAATGAAAAGTATACAATAACTCACCTCTTAAAACAAACGTAACAAAAATAATTAAATAAAATAAAACAAAATACCAAGTGTTTCAACTTTTACATGAACAACAACTTTACTTACAACTTTACTTTTACGTGTTTTAATTTATGATATACATAACATATTGAACACAATTAAATAACAGTCGTGAATATCTTGGCGACAAATAAGACAATGGCTTTAAATTCAGAAAAATACTCTGGCTAAGGGTAGAATATATAGTATACCGGTAAGTTGATTACGTTTTTATTCACATTTTCAAGTCAACCGCGCGAACGTGACAGTTGGCAACTCTCAACGGGAGCTACAATTCGTGGTTATTTATAGCAATAAGTTACAACGGGCGCACGTACATAACGACTTTCTTTTGAAGTATGTATACATTTACCCAGGAGAAAATTTTATCCGTATATTCGAGTTAATTTAGTGCGGGTATATTTTGGTGAAAACTCCATTACGTGAAGTGCATATGAAATTTTGTTGCGGATACTGGCTTTATTTCAGCCGTTAACTATTGCACGTATGTGCACATATTTGCCTGCTTATGAACATACATAGTCCTGCAGTAAATTCTGTACCTCATGCCGAATTACATAATTCGTAACTATAAATATAAAAATGATTTGCTCTTTAATTTGACTTTGTTTTATAATAGTCCGGCCACTTGTCCATTGCCCTACGCAAGGTATCAATTCTATCATTTTCAGCAAATTTGTCTTTAAGGGCGTAACATTCCGATGAGATTTAGAGAATATTTCCCTCAAATAAATTCTACACCCAGTAATCCAAGGGATTGAAATAGCCTTCCAAAATCACTCATTAACAGAGTTATTTTCGGCGTCCATCATGAATAATCTCCTTATAAATAGTGCACTTCTGCAAATTATATACTATTTATTAGCTTCATTACTTTATCCAAAACACGATATTTTAATGAAACTACATTTGTTATTTCCTCAGTTTGAAGCCACCTATACTGTAATTGAGCAAACCATTTTTAATGTTCAAATAACTTTAAAACACTATTAAAATATACAACTAATACAAAACCTTAAAAAATCGTGAACAGAGAGCCTTATGAGCATACCTGACTAATAATATGAGAAAATTGCTGCTTTCCGTTTAAAAAAAAGATTTTTGATATTTTTTATATTATTGACCAAATTTCTTTAATAAATTAAACTTATTTAATAATAAAAAAAACCAATCATTATTATTAATTATACAATTGCATTAGTAAGGCATAAACATGAATTTTCCCCAAATTGATATAGATTCTCAATTTTCATATTTAATTGATTTAATGATTGTCTGAAGTTACATGAAATAAGTGTTATTGAAAAGTGGAATTTCCTAAAACTGAAAGAAAATTAAATGACTTAAAGTCCGATAAAATTCAAAAGCCATAAGAATAGTGAATGGTAACACTTACCTGATAATTGTGTAAAAACCTTAGTATATTTTCATCGACTTTGAACCACACAATTTTCATAGTAACCAAAAGAAAAGGAATACGCATTTCCATTTTTACTTAAAATTGTAAGTAAACTTAATAATAGGCTAGTGTGTTTATTTGAGGAACACAAAATATACAGGGGTTTCAAGAAATGAAAAGCATTTTCACGAAAAATCGTAGGATTGTCTGTCTAGGCCCGTTTAGATGTTCATTATAATCACTTGTTCCATAAGCTGTGTTAACCGAATGAATTTAAATGTTAAAGTATTATTAAATAAATAGGCATTTTAAACCAGTTGAATTCGGACTGACATAAAACCTTTAGTTTTTAAATAACCATGATGTCACACGAGATTAAAAAAACAGATTACATTTCCTCATTACTCATCGCCAAGGGAAAAAAATAATTAAAATAGGTATTTCATTTCCAGTACATGACAATATGTCTCGTAATATGTGTTCCTGAAATATTATATTTAGAATCGTCGGCTATGTGATGATATTGACTGTGATCTTAGATGGAATTAATACAGATGTATAAAGAATTAGAAATCCAGCTCCCGGTCAGCATTACAAATTTCCGGTTCAACTTTCGACAGCTATGAATCTCGTATACGTCGCTGATTTTTATCTTTTCTTGTGTGCGTCGTAGGTTTTGGTCACTTGAGTAATATCCTATTAAAATATTTTTCCGAAAGCAGACTATGCTTCCAGAATTATATCTTTTCCATACTTATATCTTGTGCGCAGAAAAGTAATACATTCTAATGGGTAATTTAATATTTTAATTATATTTAACATCATAAAATTGTGAGACCAAATTCGAATTATTTATGTAGTAAATATTATCAAAAATGTGAATTAAAGTTTTGCTTAAAGGCAATTGTTATGGATTACCTGCTATTTGTGTGATATAAAAACTTTGTCAACTTTTACACCTACAGATTGCTAGTTGCTAGTTATTACAATTAAAAGTTGTAACTCTGAACTTAAAATAGGAAGCAAGGCATAGAGCATTGAAAAATATTCAATAAATTTATGAAAATATTACTTTCGTTATTATTATTTAGATACGTACAATACTACAATAAATGTCTTTCTGAGTGGAGTATAAGACAACAATAACAAATGCTACACCAAACATGCGTTGCTTTACTACGTCCATTACAGATGGAGGGGCAGATTTTGTATAATATCTCACTAAACGCGACGAGTTTTTCCGCTAAATCTGGAACATCTTTAATTAATTTTAAGTTTTATATTCCAGTACTAAAGCGATCGTAAACTAATGGATTTTAAATTATTATAAAACTATGCAAAATAAGAAAATATTAGTGAAAAACACTCGTCGAAAATATGAAGATTTCTCTCTTCAAAATTACGACATTTCCATTGTCCACAAATTTATTGTATTTATGATGATGCACGCACGCACGCATGTACGCACGTATGCACGCACTCTTTTTCGGCTTCCATTTTTATGCAGAGAATTCGCATGTTTGTCCTAACAGCAAAAATTTGGAATCACCTGGATCCTGACATCAGGAAAATCAAGTCTCTAAATATTTTCAAAGATCGAGTGAAAAAGTCCTGGCTCTCCTGAAACCTTTTCCTTTGTGTCCTTGTTCTTTCCTGTCTTTCCCATCCCAAATCATGCCAATAGTTATTTTCAAGGTCAAATCAAGTAAAATCTTATACGGTCTACAACGTAAAATATTTTACAGTCTGCCAACTAAATTTCAATACAAATTGTTATGGTTGACTGGAAGAGGTTGCTAATGTAGCAATAAGTCCGCCATATGTACTATGCATAAAAGTTTATAACTAAATAAAATAATATTTGACAGAAATCAAGTGCATATCAGGTAGAAGAAATAAAATCCACAATTAACTCGTTCAGCCAACTCTCTGTAAAAAATCTATGTTTGAAGTTTTGAAATTTTGCAGTCATATGGTTTAGACTAAAATATTAACGGTTAGATACGAGATAAAATTATGAAACTTACATTAAATTTAGTCATTACAAATTAAATTAGTCATTGATTGTTTTATTACTTTTGTTTTTTAGAAAGGTGATTTACAGGAAGGAAAATCGTAGTAATTTTTTACTTTCCAGCTTAAATATTATTACTCATAACTGACTATTTTTGATGTATTATATTGTAGAAGCTGTACCTGAATCCAGAGATATAAAACATAAATACATAATAAAACTGCAAGGCAATCTTACAAAATTTTTGGCAGCCTATCCTATTCGAAGCATTACGGTTGAAGAAACTAGTGAGTCCTTAACAAATTTTACATTTTATTTCGTATATCCAAAATAATTTTCGTCGATCAGGCAACAATATTCACATCATCATCATATCATTTCAAACAAAGTATGCGTTCTTTTTTAAAATGAGCATCACCGTATCACCGTCAAGAATCAATGAATTTCATAACGTAGCCATTCTACACTAGGAGTGTATTTAAAATGATAAATGAATGATAATCAAGACAACTGTCTTAAGTACAAAACGCCTAGAGAAAATCCCTCAAAAACATTTGAAGATAAAAGGAAACTTCAGACGCCTTTTATGATTATCATTCTGGTCCTGTAAAGTATAAAATTGGAGACACTCCTGGCGTCGAAACCACTTCATGCTGCGGAAACTCCTTTCGCCTATTTGTGGAGGAAGGAGTTTCTGCAATAATGGGGTTATTAAAGGAAAATAACAAAATTCTTTGAGTTTATTATTTGATAAACCATCGACACGTCGTTCATTACTATGACAATGTAAAACTAACAAGTACAAGTAACGAAACTGTACCCTAAATTATATCTGATATATATATATATATATATAAATTATATATTTATATATATATATATATATATATATATATAATATATATATATGTGTGTGTGTGTGTGTGTGTGTGTATACGCACACACGTATATATATAAAATAGTTACAGTGCCATCGTCCAGGCATTTACGCCGTTAAGAATACCAACGCTATTCAAAACGTGGAAACAGATCAAAGAAAATATATCAGAAAATATACCATTAGTTCATTTCCAAGAATTAAATGTAATTAATGTACCATTGTCCATTGTATATAATATAAAAATACCAAAATTGATGTAGCCGTAATCCTTTTGAGTAAATATATAGGTATAACGTAGTAGTGTAGAGATAGGATTAATTTTTCTAACTTAGATAATCTAAGTAATTGTAAAATTGTTAATAAACTTTGTGACCTGATATCTATGTGACTTGATTAACTTTTACTCTACTCCTGCAAGTTGAACAAGTGAAAGGAAAATGATTTATAAACCTGTTACTTCTATTCCAAAGCAATTTGAAACTAGATTAATTTTTAATAAAGTTTGGACATTTATCAACAATTAACAAACGGAAAACGGATTTCATCATTTCTCAAAATGCAAAGAATTCAAATAGATTTCGCTAAAGAAAAGGTTTATGAAAGTTATATAATGGGAACGGGCTTACACTATAATGGGAATGGACTTACACTCGATATAAAGCATGAATTTATTGGACATTTTACAGAAAGACAATTACTTACCAAATGTAATATAAAAATGAAATCATGTTGCAGTTCATTAAAATCCGGAGACCTTAAATTTGATACATCGGCTGTAAAATTAATGAACATTAATTTAGATTCTCTTAATGAGGGTTGTAAAATATTCAAGGAAATCACGAATAATCTAAACTCGATGGAAAACCATCTTAAAATATGGCAGTAGTACTCGTTTACCATTATCTGTATACTCTTAATAATTGTGTTCCATATTAGCTATAAGACTTTGAATGTAAAAGCGAATGTACGAAATATCTTGTTAGACCTGCACCTAATTCAAATGACGTAAACTGAACATGCTTCTGACACAAATACAGTGAGTCTCTCGATACGAATTAAAATTTCATTTAATTAAACTTAGACAAGGATGTAAGTAAACATTTCAATGGGGGAGTTGTATGCTATTTACTTGCTAGCAGTGATGCAGAACCTCCCTCGTGACTCTCATATTAAACTAGTTAGGACAGTCCTGCTTCTAAGACGAAGCCCAGTATCCAGTTTGATCAGCAAACTTCACTCGCAGATGCCTCAGTACTATATAAACCATAGAAGGAAGCCCCGCAAAGTTTAGATCATTACAGTTTAATTTCGTTCTTAGTCGCCGTCAGTCGTAATCCGGATTCAAATCGCAATTCAAGTGTAACTAAATATTTAATAGTAATAAGAACCAATTTGTAAAATTTAAAAAAAATCATATTTTAATGTTGTCATAGTACATGCGTCCGTGCGCTCACATTTATATTTATATATCACATATATTTTAAATATTCATTAATATGAATTATTTATGCTTTAATGAATTATTTATGCTGCTATTTGTCCTTACTTTTTTTTGTTAATTTTTTCTAAATTTGTAAAAAGTAAAGGCAGAACATATAAATCGTATGTTCTTGTATACACAGTCTTTACATTCGTTTCGTGTATCCAAGATTCATTCGTTCTGTGGTAGTTTGGTGGTAGAATTTTACCAAAGTATCGCAATTAAAAATCATATAAAATTTTGTTGCAAAAGTTTATTGACATTTTTATTCTTGGCGTGGTTTAGAATGGTCTAGAAATTCTATCCCTCAATTCTTTCAAGAAATTTTAATTTAAATTTCAATTAAAAGTGAGATCTTTTGTCGGATAGCGCCTCTACATGCCGTTTTCTGTTGATTTCTGTTATCATTCGTAAGCTGTATATTTTTTGTCATAATTTTTTTAAGCGGGAAGCTAATCGTTTTATAAAAATTACTTTCATATAAACTTGTTTCCTGTTTGACACCAATAACGGGAAAAAACAGGATACATATGATAAAACCGTTCTTTAAAAAGATTTGGTATTTAATTGTTGAATACATTTAGTATTAATAATATTATATTTTTGTCTAGTGACTTTTAGTCCTACAATCATTATTCACAATTAAATGAAATTACGTAAGGTAGTATTAAATCAAATGTCCATAATTTGCTAATAGTCCACCTGAAGATGTAGTAATACAACGAAACCTAGGTCGTGGTAAAGAACTTAAAGAAAGTAGAAATAATACTACATCAAGTAGGTTCATTTAATTGTGAATAATGAATTTCTACAAAATTAACGCCAAATATATTCAACAATCATTATTGTTTATTAATGTAATGATGATGAATGGTATTGAATAATTTTATAAAAAGATTAAAGAAACTTAGGAAAAAAAAACTGTTTTTAAACTTGTCTGCATAATTGTCAGTGTGACTATGACAGTCATAGTTTTATTCGAAACTGGTACATAAATTATATTCAATGACATCAATTTACACATAATAAATGCAAAAGTATATTCAAAAGTACGATAAAGAAGAAAGAAAAAAATAAGAAATAGAAAACAATATCATCAATAAATAATTATACCACCGACGTATGAGTCAAGTACAAGTCAGATGAAATAAAATAATTATTAGATTCAACAAATAGTACTAAAATTATACCTCAATAAAAATTGTCAATTATCATATCTACAAAAGTACTATGTTGCCTGTGGAACTGTGTTGCCAGTCAAAAAAAACAACATAATAACAATAATAATGACATAAATAATATTTTAAACATTAAATATCTACATATAAAAGTACGTTATTCTAATATAATAATAATACAAAATGTCAAATTTAAAAAAAAAATTAAAGGTACAAATGATAATAATGAAATAAAATATAATAGCAATGATGAAATATTTATTTATCAGATCATGTTTTGTCCACTATTTAATAAGCTTTTCGTATAAGCATGTTCTTCACTCTATTCTGGACATGAACGCGTTTCAAAACTTTAGTTCTCGCAGGCAATTTCTTAAAAAATGTGGTACTGTTTCATGTAAAACTGAGACTCTGGACCCTCTACCCTTAATGCTTCTAATGTTATACCCGAACCTAGTACTATATTCATATTCACCACAATTAAAAAAACACTAATAGTATTTTTCGGCATATGAAATATTTTCATATATGTATGCACTAGGCATTGTCATGATCTTCATGCTTTAAGACGCCTCCTTACAAGAGTATCTGGACCTTAGACCTATATTAGTTTTAAGACACTGAAAGTTCTTGAAAGTTACCATTTGCAATAATGATAAATAAAAATTTTCTTCAATTTCGAAAGTTTCATTCTTAACGTTATCTACTTATGTATAAGCGACAAATCGATCAACAGCAAAATTACGATCGGCTTTGATTGGAATTTTATAATTGAGGTGAGAGTAACCTAGCAGAAGATTCGGTAAGTTTATAGCATTGGCTTCTAAAAATCCATATTTTTTATAATTTTTCCTTTAGTAGTTTTGAAAATAAGGAGAGTGGGACTTATCACTATCGCCTATTTTTTCAATATACCTCTAAAGGTATATTACTCAAAATTACAAAGTAAATAATTTTGAGACTCCTAAAACTAGTCCTTTCAAACGACTTCCTGCACTTTAAATGAAATAAAAAAAATCGAGTACTTAATTTACCCTCAATAAAATTTCCAAATAAATATTTTTAAAATTGTCTTATATTCCGATATCGACAAGTTAATATGTTTTATTATTATTCCAAGTTTCAAGTTTTTAGGTCAAGGAATTTCTGAGAAAAACAACTGTAAAAGACATACGGAGAGACAAGTAAGTGATTTGGTAATGGTTTCGTTTTTCCTTTTAAGGTACAGAGCTCTGAAAAATACATTGTATATTCAAAGAAAATCATGACATCATTATGAGGAACGAATCAGGTATGAAATTATTAATGTGATGTGAGTGCTTCCTTTATAGCAGCGCTGATATTTCAGAATTACAGCATAGATTTTTATATTGAGAATCAAATTGACGGTGAAGAGGCTTAAATGATCTGAATATTGAATTAGGAAATAAACATTCAATATTTTCTCTGTTAATGTTTTAGCGTGTTATTTATTAAAAATATATATTAAATGGCTATCTGCCAATATAACCTATAATAAACAATTTAATTGCACAACCGTGATTATAACTTTTATTTATTTATTGACAAAACTATGTTTTGCTTGAATTCAAAAATTGTTTCAACATAAGTTATGTGACTAATATGTTTGGGGGGTGAATGTAATTTTTATTTTTAACAATTACCAATTTGCAGGCAACAAGAAATATGAAATAATGAAAGATGAGAAATTTTCCTCAACGTCTGTTATAAGGGATAAAGTCTATGTAATATTTTGTTAAATAAGTGCAAATTTGATTCTAAAACAATAAACAATTTAATATATATAACAGAGGTAAGGGATGTTTCGGCGTATACCTTTTATTTAATATCATATGCCTGCAAATGGAGAATGTAATATATTCATCTACACGTTCACTTTTTTGTATTATCGAGGGATATACGGTATTTTAATTTGAAAGCATCGCACCCCAAATAGTTCTAAAATATACTATAAAATGGTTATTTGTTCGTATAGACTATTCTTAGTATATAAATTATTACGAGTTTTATGAAAATTGTATAAACTTGATTTCTATCTCGCAAAGTCCTAATAATTTTATGTAAGAAACTAAAATTGGGTACGTCATTTCAAGCAGCAAATTTGTAGGGGGAAAGCTAGCTACAGTAAATATGTAGGGGGAAAGCTAACACAGCTTATAAAAATATTCAGAATTAAACTATCCCGTGTGTTTTTTCATCTATTAGCGCATCACGCATGCTCGCGGATGCATGCACACACGAATACACGCGCAAAACAAATCGACTTACGCGCACATACACATATTATCAGTGGTTTGTAATAAAAAAAAATTACCTAAATTTTCCACCGATATTTTCAAATGAAATAAATTTACCACAAAATCTCTGAAAAAAAACAATAAGACATGAAATTTGGTTTTTTATGTCGTTGGACAAGGATCTCATTAAAGTTTCACTGATTTCTTAGATCAGTGAAATTTTTAATTATCTAAAAATATATAATATAATCATACTTTTTAATACTATGGATGGACGGTTGAATTATAATTAAAATAATTCGATTATTTAAAACGAAATATTGTATTTAGTTTTTCAGAATTGGCGTATTAATTATTTCCACACATTTTCTTCGATTTCATTTATACATATATACATGATAACAAAATTTATTCCTAGAAAATTAACGAACTCCAAGTAACCATCGAATAAAAACACACGGAAAATTTTAAAATAGTAAGAATACGAGCACCTAGTTGAAATATTTAAGGCCAACTATCATTTCCGAACATAAATAAATACTTCTATGCCTAATGAGTGCTGTTTTTGAAATTGGTGAATCATTCACACGGATATTGTATTAAATTTCACATGGCACAGACTTCCCGGATCACTCGCAATAGCAATATATTCCAATTTATTTCTTTTCGGAAATTAAATGGTAAAACGAAATTTCCAATTATTTAATTATTTTATACTTTTCAGGGAGCTTTTCATTCAATGGCAATATCAAGTTAGTTTAATTTTTTTTCGAAAAAAAATTTAATTTTCTTATTTTTAAGACCTATGACATTTTATTTTACCCAGAATAGAACGCACTTTTAATGAAATTCAATGCCAATAATATCTTATATGTTGAAATGGGGCTAGATTTTGCATTACTTAATGAAAGCAAATATATTCATACACACACACACACACACACACATATATATATATATATATATATATATATATTTATATATATATATATATATATATATACAAAGGCACATATATATATACGGAAATATAAATCACTTTCCATCTTTTGATTTCATTCTTGTGACTTTAATTCTTTTGACTTAACTACTCAATGCTAATATACAACTTGCGTTATATTTTTTTATATTCCTGTATATATTTAACTATCTACCTACCTACTCATGGCTTATGTCTATACGTTTTTATTTGTATCTTCTTTTACTTATTTATTTACCTACTAGTACCTTAGTTGTGTCTCGCCGTTTTTCTTGCACATACTTGTGTAAACTTACTACCTAATTACTTTGTGATTTTCTTCTATAAATTAAAATAAGAGTGTTTAAACGTGTCCAATTTCGATGAGTTTACTTCTCATCAGTAAAGAGTCCGAATTGACCATTGTACACTAATTAGACTATAATTAGACCTATATCATTCGAAGTGACGAGGGCACCCTTGCTTTTCCTTCTTAAGCAATTCTATGATGAATCCTGAATTTTCATAGTCATATTCTAACGAACTTTTTATGCTGGCATAAGGCATATCTTTTAAATTGCAAAAACAAATCATCTGAATTGGTTAATCAATTCCGGAAATATGAGTTAACAATTCGCATAGAATAAAATATAAAACAAAAAAATTCTTCTATATTTAATTTTTATTTTATACTGTTGCTACATTATTTCAATGGACAAAAAATTTGAAAAGAATTATGTTTAACCAATTTGGTGTTTTATCATCAGACCAAAATAAAGTCATGAGCCGCTTTCAGTAAAAACCTTTCTTTGCTGGAACTTGTAAGTCATATCTGGCTCCTAAATATTGTAGTCAAGTTGTATTTTATAATACATTAAAACTTCACGATATATAATCACCTGCGCCTCACGATTTAATTATTGTTTGGAAAAAGTCTCATACTAGTGACCCAAAATTATTTTCCAGCTTTTAATTAGTAATTTAAAAACAGTAGATCCTCAAGTCCCATGATAGACAGACGGCACCACTACAATATAAAAAGGTTGAGGAGTTAGAATTTGCAGTTAAATGATAAAGTCTCTGCTAGGTACCCAAAATACTAATAAAAAAACAGACCTTCGAGTCTTACGTTTTAGTACACTTATAGTCACAATTAAATGAAACTACGTGATGTAGTATTATTGCTACTTTATTTAAGTTCTTTACCACGATCTAGGTTTCGTTGCATTACAACATCTTCAGGTGAGCTATTACAACAAAAAATAGGTCGTGGTAAAAAACTTAAAGAAAGTAGAAATAATACTACATCACGTAGTTTCATTTAATTGTGAATAATGAATTTCTACAAAATTAACGCCAAATATATTCAATACACTTATAGTATTAGGGTTTACTGGTCAAATTACCTAAATGTTATATTATCACGATCATTGAATTGGTGTGCGAAGTTTTATGAGAATGGGAGGATGGAGAAGTAGTAGTAGTAGTAAAAAAAATCGTTTAAAAATGTAGCGTTGTGCCTTTATATACGCTCGTAAATACTTATCTACCTATTTATTTTGTTATTTACTAGGTTAGGTCAAGATGAATCAGATGAATTCAAAGTCGATGAGTTTACTTCTAATGACGGAAAACTTCCTTTCACCAAATTCCTACATCATTGTACGTGATTTTAGTAAAGAGCAATTTTTTATCGCTCTGTCATCGTATTTTATTAGTTTATTATTAGACTTAAATCACCCAAACTCGGTCATGGCATCTGTTATGTTCAGTATTAGGGAATTCCATGGTGTACTTTTAATTTCTATGGACAATTTACAACCAAATTTCGTGGCATATACAAGGAGTATATCTTTCTAGAGATCAATCAAATAGCTTAATGATGTGAGATAAGACAAAATATTTCCAAAAAAAATTTAGTCTAGTTAAGAATCCCTATCTTTTTAAAACTAAGTTAATAATGTGAAAAAAATTAGCCTAGCTGAATCTCTCCTAACATATAAACGGCATTCCTTTGAAAATCACTCATTGTACAAGCGTAATGACTCTTTATATGAATGATTCAACGTTAGTAAGTAGTCCAACGCCTAATCCATTAGGCCACACAGTCAAGTTACGATTTCTAACATGAATCTTTTGAAAAGTAAATATGTGACATGTATATATTTTATACGTATATGGTAAATATGAAGGAGAATGTTTAGTTTAACAAAAAAATACACAAAATATAAAGCTTTAAGCACCTTTGCGACATTATTTTGATTTATGCACTAAGTTTATATATAAATATTGAAATAAGCATTATTTTTAGTAATAGTATTTTTTAAGGAAATTTAAAGAACATGTTTGATTTTTATCCACCAGTACCTTTGATAGTATCACACCGACTTCTAAAATCTTATTTTAGTTTTCAAATAAAAGAAGACAAGGCAACATTCCAGATCCGATATGTTTTCGACCTTGGCTTCATTGTTTGTTTTAAATTGTTAATATTGTTTATATAACACCTCTCTGGACTATCTTAACAGTCTTTTAGCAAAGAAATTAAAGTTGCCAAAGGGCGGAAAATTAAATTTGCCTGAGAATAGAAGAAGTTACCTATGGCTTACTTTTTCCAAACGTTTATCTCATCAGCCTTAGCATTTTGGTGCAACTGGTTAATTTTGTTTGAGTTGCCACTGTTAGTGAATTTCTTTCAAAGGCCTTGTATGTTCATCTCTCACAATCAGGCAACACCTTTACAGAACACTGACTTCGTCGTTTTTGCTAATTCAAATTCGGTCTTATTTTATGGATATTCTAAACTCAGTGTGAATAGTTTTACCGCTGATGTTGAATGTTTTACATTTTTGTAACTATAACTAGCATGATTTTACCTTGTCTTTGTAACTATACCACAATAATTTTTGGCGGAGAATAATTTCTCATTTGGATGAGATAACTCTGAAAGAAACATTTATTTTGAAATTAAGTAGACCCTGTAATGAATATGATTAGATAAGAAATAAATAATTACGTGAATATATTATACACATAAAGACTGAATAAACATAATACATGACAAAGATCGGAGATGGTGGATATATAAACATGTGTGAAATACTTTAATTTTAAAAGATTTTCTACGCCCAGCTACATTTTTCAACAATATTCTACTTGGATTTTTATTTCATTAATACCACAGGCTTTTGCAGGCACCATTGTTCGACAATATGCAAATAATATTCTTCACGCGACACAATTTAGTTATCGAATGACGGTTAACTACGATTCGCTGTAATACGCCAAAAAGGGGAAAAATATTTTTATTTACGCCGAAAAGGGGAAAAATAAAACTATTTTTTCTCTTTTCGGTGTAGATTTTCATATTGTAGGATTTTCATATTGTAAGTTCCGTTTTCGGTGTAGATTTTCATATGAAACATAAAATAAAAGTAAATTTATATCTATTTAAAATTATTACATGAGTATACACGTTACTTTATATTAGCATCAGGTGTGTATATATTCGTATATATGTGGAAATTTCATATTTTTTTTTATACTCAAGTATTTTTGGAGACAATTGAACTTATCTAAAATTAAATTATGATTTTTCTTGCTCGGTATCGTATTTCTAGTATACTTAATAATGTCATACCACATATTCACACTAGCTGATAAATTTTAGTCAAATCTAACTTAAACTAACTGATTGTTAGTACGTTACAGGGGCGAATAAAAATTGAATTTACAAAAATGTCCAATATTTCTCTTTTCAAATTCTTTCACAGCGTCTGATAGTAATAAAAAATGCTAGTGTACTGGTATAAATATATCAATAATATTACAGCTTATTTCAATTTACAAAAATGCAGATAGCATAAATTTAGAAATGTACAATAATTTTTATCAAAATTTATCTCATATCGAGAAAACATTTTTCTTTACAACGAAAGGCTAATTTTCGTTTTTATGACAGACTCAATTTAGGTATATTTAAATGCATTATGCGTTTAAATGTTTATATAGAAAAGTGTACAAAAAAAATTTTTTTTATCAAATACAAAGAATTTCTTTTGGATCAATGTCGGTTTATTTCTTAATACGAAGTCATTCAAACTAAATTCAGGTTTACGAAGTTGGTGATGGCCCTTCAGCAACTATATTAATGACATATCAAATAAAACTCAAATTTAATTGAAGGCGAGAAATATAGGGAATAAATGGAATATAATTTTTATATATTTATTTCTATTTAACCTTTATTTTTATTATAGCGTCCTTTTCCTCTTTTTCCTTCCTTTTCCTTCCTTTTCAAATGACTGATCGGTTCAAATAGTTTATTTCTTATAATGTACACTTCTTTTTTATATATTCCTTATTCAATATTAATGAAGACGTTTTATCATGTCTAAACAAGATGTATGGAATAAAAGTTTTAAGAGCGTATATATTAATCGACTTCGTAGATTAAACTTCGGACAAAAAATTGAAGTAGAAGTGAAAAATCTAATTTAATATTCAATTTAAATTAATTTTGAAATAGTACTGTTTTGAAACAAATATTGCCAATTTAAAAAAAAATTGGTATTATATAATAGAGAAAAAATTAAGATAAAGGAAAATTAATCCTTTTCGAGACTAGAATAAATAATCCGAAGTAAGTACTAGTTTAAATTGAATGAAACATAAAATAAATATAAATTCATCATCAACCATTTTGCCAGCTTTCATTTTACGCGTATTTTACTTATAAACTTAACACTAGTATAAACCGTTAATATTAAAAAAAAAATTATCTACAAAAATTATAAATGTGATCTGTGGAGAACAGACTCAAATTTGGCTGAATTATTGAAATATTATCAACCTTGTGAAAGAAAAAAGTTAAAATGTTTGCAATAGTAAGAAAAGTACTATAAGAAAAGTACTAAACTAAATTCATATTTACCAGTATATTGGTTGCTTAGATCTAGTCCAGATTGGCTCTGAAATACAAAGACTCATTAGGACTAGATATAAAAATGATGGACTTCTTTCGTTGGTATAGATTTAGGCAATGAAACATTAAATTGTGTGCAGGCAATCGAGTGATATTTTACAATTTATCTTCACCTTTTAAAATATTATTACTTTAAAGATAAGAGCAAAGAAATTAATACTGAGTATAATATATATTTAAATTAAAAAGTGAAACATTTATTCATTTAATATATCGAAACAAGTTGCCCTTGAAGTTAAAACACTTCCCAAAGGGTAAGAAAGGCGTGTTATGCTGTCTCATACACAAATTCGTCTCGGTTCACTTTTTTATATTTTGCGCACATTAGCGAAATACGCTAACTCCCGAGTAAACAGTTTTTAGTATTGTTTTTTGTAAAATTATCTTATCTGCTCTAAGTAATAAGATCAGAGGAATAACTTAATAACGTATTTTTGCTTATTAAGATTGTCACATTAATAAGATGAAAAAGTAAGGGAAACAATTGTAATTTTACTTTGGCCATAAAAGTGAGGTCAAAAAGAATCAAAAGAAGTATTTACAAGAACGAAATTTTCCTATAATGAATTACAGTACTTAACAATTTAAAAGACTTACTTATAAAAATTCAGCTAAAAGTTTATTAATTAAATGAACTTAGTTGTGATTAACGAGTATATTTGACAACCAAAAAAGTTTTCTCCTACTTTATGTTAATATGCTATGTATACAGAAGTGTATACATAGCATATTTGAAAAAAAGGATTGAAAGAAATGTTTTTAGTATCTATGCATATAAAATTTTATAAAAAATTATTTAAAGTCGCATAATAAAAGTAAGAGTAAAAATAATTTTTTTTTGAATTTTTTTCTTTCGTTTGCTTGCAAGTGTATCAGCGCTTCATTGACATTTAAAAAATGTAGTGAAGTAATACTTAGTTTTATTTAAACGAAATTGGTTCAATCAGAAGATACATAAATTAATTTTTTCCATAATTTGATTTACATTGCTTTAAAACTGCTGTAAAAAGAAAAAATAAGTGTTTAAATATTTGACGTATAGTAATTTCTTAAATGTATAGTGCGTATTCATCAATATATGGTGCTACGTGTATTTTAAATACCACAATGAAGTTTTTCACCTAGATATACATTGGAAAAATGGCTGTAATATGCTAATGGAGGTGAAATATGGCCACTCCACCACGCGAATAGTAGGGTTTGAATAAGCAACTTCGATGTGGACAGACGCACGAAGTAAACGTCGTTGTCGGTTGTTTTCGCTCAAAACATTTTTTAATGTTGTATGAATTTTAAGACAAGAACATTATAAGTTTACTTCGTGTCCTCAATTTCTTTAAAATATTTAATCTTATGCCATTATATATATATATATATATATATATATATATATATATATATATATATATATATATATATATATATAATTTCATTATTTTACTAGATTCAGTATTAGGCTATTTTAAATTTTCTGTATATATAATAAAACTGCAGATTTGACGTAAATTTATAATGAACGTATTTACAAATATTCTCCAAAAATGTTTGATGGAACACGGCAAAAGAAATAGGAAACAATAATATTGTTTTTAGAATATTTGTTCAAGCATGTCGTAAAAAGAGCACATAGAATTTCGACAATGTTTTTACCTATGGTTTCTTTTGGCACGGGGGTAACTCATATTCTATATCTTGTCGCCACCGGTCAACTAAAGAAATTTATGACAATTTGATATTTCAGTGTAAAGTATGCTTACTTAAAAAATGTTTAATTTTTTAATGTTTATATTAGATGGTTTTACATACATTAATCTTACAGTTAATTTAATGATATTTTCAAAAGATCCATAGTCGAACAAAATCGAAGGAACTATTAGTAAAGAAAATGGTAATTAAAATATATAAATGTAAATTAATGGAAATCAAATGAATAATTAAAGTGTTCTCAATAATTAACTGCTAAACATTTCTTAACGCAATGTGTATAAGATTATGTGTCATCCCATATGTTGAAGTTGTTTATTGTGATAAGGCGAATAAAAGCGAATATGTTTTGGTTTTTTTAGTGCCAAACTTAGTTAAAAAGATGAGGATTATGCTTAGTTTGGGTATTTGAAATCAATGAAAACGTCGAATTTACATACCGTTTATTACTTTTCACACTACTTTCGCTAAACCATTAAACGTGTTTATTAACAAAAATGAGTCGTTCCTTAAATAGGAAAAGTAAATAAAAATTTAAGTAAAATTACCCCTTTTTAATAAATTTATTTTCCATTATTTTTTATTGTTTTGCTAAAAAATGTTCTTCACATAATTTTAGTAAACAATTTAATAAGTAATTGTTTATTGTAAGGAAACTACATTATTTATCGTGTTCATTAAAGAAACATTTTTAAAAATATAACACTACTTAACCACTTACAACAATCCTCAGCATAATTCGACCTCTATTCATTTATATTAACCCTGAAAATGTCTGTTTATGGAATTAAATATCATTTTCACGACAAATTATTGCACGAACTTGAATTAATTTTTTTCATTATAAATTGTTATATAAAATATAAATAAAATATTTATGAACTTAAGTAGAGAAGAACTCACGTAAAGGAAAATCCAACTATTTTATAGTAAAGAAAATATGTCTCACTATTATGCAATAAATTTATTTGTAAATTTGTATTGTTATATTAAAAACGCTTGACTAACAAATTTGCTCATTATAAACGTATATTTATATACGCTCAAGATAGTTTTAAATTGAAGCCCTGTTCACATTATAAGAATAATTTAATTGTTACCGAAATTAAATGGTTACTGAAAAAAAATTACGTCATTATAAATATCAGGTAATTTTTATAGGTTACGACGAAACCTAGGCCGTGGTTAACCAATTAAATAGTATAGATGTAATATTACGTCACATAGTTTCATTTAGTTGTGAATAAAAACTAAGTGATAATGAATTTCTACAAAATTAAGGCAAAATATATTCAACACTTGAAATCTTCATTTCAACTGGCAGTGAAGTGAATGTCAAGTTAAAGGTGTTTCCATTAGTATGAAGAGGGTCTGATTAATCAGACTAATTCCAAGAGAGTGTACCTGTGATCAAGTTGATCCAACTTATTTTCTGGAGAGTAATTACAAACGTTTCCAATTACCAAGCACATAGGCTCCTTTAAATTGCAGATGATTTACAGGAAAGTTTATCATTATTCTAAAATATATCAAATATAACAATATATAAGTTTTAATTAAAAAAGGGACATTTATGGCGAAACTTTTATACGAAAATGTTTTTTTGACATATGGCAAAATGTATTTTTTAATATACGTAAATTTGGGTAAATATTTTAAAATAATATTGCAATGTAATTTACCATTTTCATTTTAATTTCCACAAAATGATGAACAATATATTGCTCATCCTCATTTATTATTATTAGGCATGGAATTTAAAATCTCATAAAAATATTTGAATATTTTCCAAAAAAAATTATTTTGATTCATGACCTTTAATAATTTCAGGACATATCTTTACGCGTACGCGTTCCGACACAGTGTATTTAAAACTTCAATGAGCAGCGATTACTAATTTTAAAAATTATAATTAACTTATATTGTTTGCAGAGTGTGAAAATAGAGCCAAGATCTAACACCGCAAAACGAATTAGACGGGAAGCAAGCAAATCAATCACCAAATTATGTTATGTTGTGGTCTATTTAATAGTTTCCAAAAACATTGTTTCTTTTTATTTATGTTTTATTTTTCACTTATGTTTATATCGATTGTGTTATATGTGTTATATCGATTAAAAAACATTGCTTGATTTCATTATTAAGCTTGTTTTTCTATTTTCGGTTATTTATTTTATGCGCAGTTGATTTTTTTGTATCTTTTATATTATCAATTGTGTTTTTGCTATCGTTCTTTTCTAAATATTTCGTTTATTTGAAAATTTTAAGTTTTTTAATAAATAATCTTTTCATTTCAGTTTTGGGTGATACTAGCAAAAAAATAAGTTCTACCATAAAGTAACGTTAAAAAGTTGGGTGTTTTAGGGAACAAGAGCGTATTCCCCTGTAAGTAATTATAATTTTTTTGAACGTATTGGTTTTCAAATAAATTCAAACATTTAAGTTTTGTATATTTTTAATTGCGATTCAAAACCTTTCATTTTGATACCTCACACGATAGATTTAGAATAAAAATATTTGCCACACTATACATGGCGTTAAAAATATCTTTTAAAATTTGAATGTAATTAGGGTAACTGGCGCCACCAAGACGAATCTACCAACACCATATGTTAAAATCTATCAAGCAATTTAGGCTATAGCCGGTACCAAAGAAATAAACATACACGTACTTGGAAAACATATGTTGTAAAACATAGGTAAATGACAATATAATATTTTTTATATGGCAACACTAGTTCAATCGTTTGTATTTGTATGTCAGTATGCAATGTAAAGGTTAAGTTAAATAAACAATAAAACTGTTCATACGAGATATGGATAAACAAACACTTTGACATAAATACATTCAAGATTTTGACACCCCTGTATGTGTCCATATCACAAAGGAGAAAAGAAGAAAATGGGAGTCTAAAGGTTAGAAAGGAATCATAGTTGGTTACGGAGGAGACGTTAAAGATAACAGAGTATATTTCCCAGAGAAGAAAAGTGTTCAAATCAGAAGACATGTTGTTTTTATAGAGAAATACGAATATACGGAGGGGCAGAGAAATACGGAGGAACAGTTGGCTTAGCTTGATTATGACATAAATATACCAAAGGGTACATATTAGATACAACTGTCAGGTAGAGAGAATAAACAGCAATCTACAGAAGGAGAAAAACAGTCTAGGGAGATGAAGAGCAGTCCAGAGAACAAGAAGAAATTCCCCATGTAGCTACTAACAATGAAAAAGTTTATACATGCCTTGTACCAGTGATGAAGATTTAACACCACGTCAAAGAAGCACGCGTGTCAGGAAACTGACCTCGTTCTACGCGTGCCATCAGGTCTATATATACTGAGTTGAGTCAAAAGGAATGCCTTGAAAATGTTTTACAACAATTTAAATTGAAAGACATGGGCTTAGTGTCGAACTTCTTAGGAATACATGTAAGACAAGATTTAGAAAATAAAATTGCTGAGTTGAGTCAAAAGGAATACCTTGAAAATGTTTTACAAAAATTTTAAATTTATAATTGTAATGAAATATGTACTATCTATGGATGTGAACTTTATTGTTAAAATATTAGAAGGAAATAATTATTTTGTAATTGGCAAAGATACTGAAAAGAAATGTAAGAGAATTATGTTATTTTTCTTATGCAGCATTAGGAACAAGACCGGATATTTATGTGCTAGATGTTTATATAAATTTTAAGCAGACATAAAATAAAGCAAACAATGTTTTGTTAACCGCTTTAAAAGGATATTTAATAGATAAAAAATCCAATACTGGTTAATAATTTATGTTGGCAAATTGTTTGATTTCTTGGTGTACAAAGAAACAAGCCAACGTTAGTCTGTCTTCTACAGAATCATCTACAATCAGAATATGTGGCAATCAATACGGCGTCAAGTGAAGCCTGCTAGCTTGCCAATTTATTACAAGATTTTATTGTTGTAAATGTTTGCCCTGTCACAATATTTAGTGACAATAAAAGTGCCATAGTGTTTGCTGATACAGATTGTGTTAAGCGTTCGAAACATTAGATATAATTTTTTTAGAATTAATAATGGACGGTAAATTAAATATGAAATATTTCAAAACAGATGATCAGACTTTAAATATGTTTACAAAGACATTGAATAAAATTTGCTATTGGTATTCATAAACAAGTGCGGTCTGTATAGAACGTAACTTTGGTATTGGTTCTTTTAATTATTACTATATTGAAGGGGGGGGGGGGGGGTTGATAGGAAAATGATAATGTAATATTTTTTGTATGGCAATACTGCTTCAATCGTTTTGTCTGTTCAAGCTTCTAACGTCAGTGTGCAATGTAAAAACTAAGTGAAATAAATAATATAATCTTGTACCACAGAATGTTTTCCTTTTCCATTCAAAATCCATCAACATAACACTCCTTCTGAGGTATTTAGGTAATATAGAATATTACTGAGCGACTCTGGTCTTCGAAAGGTATTTTTTAAATTTTCTTCAACACTTAATATATACATTTCATCCTAAGAAGACGAAATTCCATTTTATATTTATCCAGAACTGAATAGTTTTAAAAAGACATGCTGCCAAATATTTTTGATACTCCATAACAAAATTTTGAATTTTGTACGACGTTTAAAAAATATCTATATAATGAACTTAAGACATAATCTGATTAAGTGATGTGTAACCGAAATGTCAAAGAAATGCGATTCGAGTTAACATGAGATCAAAAAATTAGTAGCGTTGAATAAATAAAGATATCGCGCGAGAATTTTACATCGTCACCCATTCATAAATATTGAACCGAAATTTATTGTTGTGACTCCAATAATAAAAATAATCTAGGTTATCTTAAAGTGGCTAACAGTTTTAATTTTCGGTAAATAGAAAACACTTCGACCCAAAATACAATTATTTTAGTGTAAATAAATAATTTAGTCATAAAAAAAAAAAAAAAACAAAGTAAAAGTGGTTCAAGAATATTTGCATGGTTAAAGTTAAAATTAATCACAGGAAAAATGTAATAGAGGAATAAAATTTCCACGTTCAACAAATTCCATACTCAAGAAAGCTTTCCCTTTTACTACCTGCTGTTAATTTTTTTCTATATCATAAACCATCATTATTAAGAAACAAACTTCCAATGCTTTCAAATTAATAACTCTTTTAGTAAATAATGAAAAACATTGGAAAGAGGCAGTTCTTGTATCTTGAGTATCAATTTCACAACTGCATTTTTGCGTCTAACTGTAAAAAGTAATTTCAAAATCGGATAGATTAAAGATAATAGAAAATTAAAATACCAAAAGAATATTAAATATTTATACGAGCAGATTTATTAAGATGGATAATTTTATAATGTAAGTACCAAAAAATAAAGGTGTATCACGCATTTTTACCTGACTGTATATACTGTGGCAACCCAAGGTTTTCATTAGGTGAATGAAGCGTATCGGAGTGTTTAAATTGCTACTTCGACTTCAAGAAACTTAAATGATTTTGTAGACTTCCACAAACTTCTGAAGAGAGTTTCTTATTAAGTTGAGAGGCAACTTTCGATTTACGTTTAGCTTTACCTTTAAAAGAGCGAATATATTGTTCGATAAAAAACTTTGTACTGTTTAAGTTTTAAATACAGTTTCAGCTACATGAACAGTTATCTGCATGCTAATCTAATTAAGAAAGATTCTTTGCGCTATTTCATACACGATTGACGGAAAACATAATTTTATATCGCTAAATATTGAAAAATTATAAAATCTAAATATCGCCAAATATCTCTAAAATTTCTAATATTCAGAATACAGTTTCAGGGCAGCAATATAAACTAATAATAAATACTAAAAATTACAAAATTAAATCCGAAACTTTTCTAAACACAACTTACTTATTTATTATTAGAAACTCCATTGATGGAATATCCTATTTTAAATATTCGCGATATTTAATGAAGTTACAATTTTGCGTTATCATTGTTTTACTTCAACATGCAACAGTCTTTTATTTTGACATAATAGCAATTTAAAAAAATAGTAAAATTCAGTTTCTTTTCAATTAAAACATCTCGGAGTGATATTAAGAATTAATAAACTTTTTACCGCATTTATCATATTATAATTACTGATAATAAAAATTTACTAACTATAACGAACTGTACTGCCCTTATTTAATGTTCCTAGGTCGGCTGATTAAAGATATATTTGGTTTAAATATGAAAACATAAATATTTATGTTTCTTTTATATCATATTTTAGGTATCAGAAATATAAGTAACTCATTATATCATTCATAATATTAATCAAATATCTACATGAGATACACATAATTAATATTATTTAAGTTCTATGATATTATCAGTTATGATATTTATAATGATTAATTATATCAATATTATAATAAATATCACTTTCGTTTAGACATGGATCAAGCTTGTCAATATATATCTAATATTTCCTTTTCCCTAAAGTAAATAAAATAAAATATTTCTTTTAGATTATATATATATATATATATATATATATATATATATATATATATATATATATATATTTCTTTGATTTACGTTATTATATTTAATTATTTATTTTCACCAATTGTTTTGTGAATTAAATATACACAAATATTTTCATAAAACAATTTTACAAAATTTATACCAAAATTAATTAGACCTAAGTTATAATAGAAAAATATTTTTATTATTTAGAAAAATATTATAATAGAAAAAATTATTTATTATTTTTAACAAATAACGAATGTCTACTGGATTTTTATCAGAGGTATAATTCAATTCATATTAAATAATTTATCAACACGCAGAGGTATATAACCTGGCTAGCGTTTATCTTATAAATTTATAATATTAATAGTTGTATTACATAACCTATTCTAGAAATAATTTTCAGAAAAATTATTTTGTTCTAAGGTTTATTCAGCATATTGTTTAGATTATATCTATCCTAAATATAAAAGGTCTTGTTGCGTTTTATTTTTGCTTAAAGACGCCTAAATATTGATCAAATTAGCAAATATATAACTTTAATCCGAGAATTATCATAATTCATATGGAACGAAAGTCGGTTACTTACTAAAAATAACAATTAAATTTTTTTTTTAATGTTTTTTAGTATGTTTAGTTACTATTCAATTTAACGACGCTAATAATGGAGGCCGAGTGTAATTCTAACCACGAAATGTGAATACAAATTATATACAAAACAGAACATATCCTTCTCATTAAATGATCAATGATTTTGACGCTTCGACCTACAGCTTCGTCCGCGCGCAATTTTAGTCGAAACACTGATTTGATATTACCGCAACCATCTTTCAGGTTCTTTTATCATACACGTTGGACCATCAACTGACATACTCTAAGACTATAATTGTATATTAAGAAAGAAACATTGAGTTTTATCGAATCAAATAACCCATATATTAATTGAGATTATAAACTATGGCAACAAGTTTCATTAAAAGTTATTTAGCAGTTAATATACGATGGTGACAAATATCTAAACTTTGGCGCTTAAAATATTAGTGGAACTTGTCAAAACATCGAAAAAAGTCTGAAATTATAATTGAAATTACAAAACTTATTTAACAGAATAGGCTATGGGAGAGTACTGGAGACGTGTTGAGACTGAATGATTATGTATAATTTGTTCAGCATTAAAAATGAAGCTTACAAAATACGTGTCAATAATTTTACCGAATGGTCCAACGTCTGTTGGACCATTCGGTAAAATTATGTAAATAATAAAAAAAATAATGCTAAATATTATCAAATGATCTCTATTTATATAAATGGATTAAACAATATCGATACTTTCTTAATTTATAATTTTTAACTTAATCTGTACTTTAATGTTAACTAGAATAACCTTTTACAGTAGTATTGAACAACATGTTTTGTATTAATTAGTTGTGGCAAGGATATTGTGTACCTGCTTGTGTGTAACAAGAAGATAAACTTGAGATTTTCCCTTAGTTGATGAGTAAAAGTGGTAATGTAATACTTTATATCTTACTTCAGTATAATGATATTCAAAGTATATATTCATACACAAATATATATAAAATTCGTATGGAATATCGATTTTCCGGGTAAATTAAAAAGTTAGAGAGGAATATTTATTTTAAATTTTTTGATAATTTATTTAAAATAAGAACTAATCAAAAGTGTTGTGAACCCAGATAATTTAAGGGAATTAGAGATCAATATACTCTTATTCCGTATGTGGATTTTATATTTCTTTTCTAGTTAGATAATTGGACCCAAATATGTTCTCGAATGCTACGAAATTCCTTCGAAAATATTAAATTTATTCTTACGAAATAATCTTCTATATCATAATTTGATAAGAAAAAAATAAGATGATATTTCATGCAGCTTAACATAAAATAATTTAATTTTTTCTTTTCATAGAAATGTATCGTAATAAACCAAGATTTCAATATTTTCATTCGCGGAATAAAACCTACCAGAGCGCAAAAATCCTTACCATACGTAAAGTCGAGGAATTTTGCGAACATTGCGCAAAGTTTTTTTGTTCAGCCGGGAAGCGACCTTTGAAATTGCATTCAGCTCGACTAGGAAAAAGTGAATTATTATTTGGGCTTTTTGGAATAAGCTTTTCGCTGGCACAACTTTGAATTATTGTTCAATGCTCACTTAATTAAATGAAATGAGGATATATTTAACACCGGTGAGTTTAAAATCCATGGCTTCATAATGTTTTAATCAATTTTGTAGGAACTTTTTATATGTAGAACGGATGACAGATATAGAAATAACTTATTTTGGGTAGGTAAAATTTTCTATACACTAATGAGGCAAAAATAATTAAGAAGCAAAAATTATACAATGAATTTGAGAAGATATTTAACATGATATTACAATTATAACGAGACTAAAATGCATATTAAATGTGTATTAGAAATTTTAGGCTTCATTAAAATTATTTCTTTTACTGAAAAATAACTATTTAATGGACTATTAAATTGCCGTTGCGTTACCGTATCCATCTCAAAATTGCTAAAACACACGAAGCTCTAATTCGAATCTATTATTTGTCTAATGATGCACTAAAGCAACCAACACAAAAGGTAACTAATTAAAAAGTTATGGTCAAAAAATTTATTGGTATGGTCAATTTTCATCAATATGTTATCTCAATATTATCCAAGTGTAATTGAAGTATACTTATTTGTTTGTTTGTTCATTTATGTACCTTAATGTATCTAATTTATACATATGGAGGACCTATTGCCACAAGAGCAATTCTACCCCCAATCAGAATACCAATTCAGCCCCGCGAAATTGAGTTCCTGTGATGTGCCGCGACGCCAAAGGCCATATTCCTTGTGATCAACCCAAAACATCACATCGGCGATATATATATATATATATATATATATATATATATATATATATATATATATATATACACACACTCTTTCGCATAAAAAACGGGCGGTTTTTATTTTGTCATATTATTAACAAAATATTATTTATTAAGAGGTTGTATTAATTGTAATTGTTATTGGAAGGTTTAGTGTTTTGTGTAGGTTTAGTTGGCACATAAAAAGGGACGTTCTAAATTTGAAATTTATTCTTTTTGAATGAAAATTTACTTTCACTGACAAAAACGTATTCTTTGGCGGTAAATGAAATCCAACTCTTATTTAGTTCTTTATCATTTGTTACGTTTTTTTTTAAAGAACAAATTTTAATTAAATTTCTGCTGGTTGCTGCATTAGTTTACTTTTCTGTTTGCTGTTCTCAGTATGGTTAAAAAAATGATAAGAGCTAGGAAAATTATTGCGGTGCTTGAAGAAGGCTGTAGCCAATGTCATGTGTCTCAGCAGTATAATGTGAGCCATTCCACTGTCCAAAGGACCAGGCAACGATACCAAGAAACGGGCTCCGTCAGTAAAAGGCCCGGTTCTGGAAGAAAACGGTGCACTGAGCCACGGGACGACCGCTTCATAGTCAGTCAAGCACTACGAAATCGTCAAGTTACATACGTGGATCCCAAACAGAACCTCGAGGACATCGGAGGTACACGAGTAAGCATATGGACAGTCAGAAAGAGACTTCAGGCCGTCAATATACGTAGCTATCGCCAAGCTCGGGGCCCTACATTGCTCCGTGAGGATCGAGTTGCCAGATTGAGGTTAGCTCAAAATTTTTCATCGTGGACTCAACAAGACTGGAATAATTTTAAAACATCAATTAGATTCCCTACCGTATATATCAATTAGATACTTAAAAATTTTCGTCATGTATTCAACAAGACTGGAATGAATGTTTTATTCGTCTGTGGACTTTACAAGGTTTTTTTTTATTTATACGCATTTTTAATGACTAAAGTAGATAAAAACGACATCTCAATAATAAATAACAATATTCTCATCATATCGCCATATAAAATGCATCAAATAATAATAAAATAACTCTAATATGGTTTGTTCCTACAAGTGCCAGTTTTTTCTGCAAAAGAGTTTATATATATATAGATAGATAGATAGAGTGTGGGTCCGCTGCTTAATTTACGGAAACATTTCCGATGTTTAAATTGCAGAATACGTACAGTGAAGAACAAAATACTCGGAAGTCAAGAGTTAATGCTATAAGTGACATCATTCATTAATGCCATAATTTTTTTATGAAAGTGAAAATATTGCGAGAATCTTTAAATAAAGTGGAATTGTTCTTTTTCTACTAAGTAAAAAATATTATTTGTATATTGGCATATCTTGTCAATTTTAAACACTTCTAGGCAAGTCTCTCGAAAGGAAAAAATGAAGTATATATATTTTAGTAAACTTTCCAGTTTTGGGTAATATTGTAAATTTATCTGAAATGAAAATAATATCAGGCAAGAAAGTTGCTTCATTCAAAAAGCATTGTTAATACAAAATCCGTACTCTACTATTTAATCAATTTATTATATATTTAAATATTTACACTTTAACCAATTTTATATATGTGTTAACAAAATAGTTTTAAAATGAGACAAAATTTTCTTTAAATACATAAACACGTACTGTACATATATTTTAATTGACATACCTACGTATTAACTTTATCGATAGCATAAATTAAGATTATTTTGGGAATAAGACATTGGTAAGACAAAATTAAATTAAAAATATTATGTACCAATAAAAATACCAAACGTTTCTAATTTAATTTTATCCATTATTAGATTTAAAAGTTTCCATTTATGTATACATTTTTCAGCGACATTAATTATTTTTAGCAGCGATTTTCTTATAGATGAATAAATTATCTTCTAGTTTTAAAGTAAAAACCACCTTGTCATTCATATGATAACATTATGCACTTAAATACTTAATTCAGTTAAAGAGTTTTAAAAATGGCATTAAGAAATATATCTGATAATAATGACAAAATACCAAATAATAAAATATACTAACAAGACCTAGCAAGTTTTATTTGCAATAAAGTGAATGATTTTAACAAAATACATAATTGAAAATATTTTCCCAACTTTTATGCAAACCTCATATGAATCTACTTTTATTGCATCGAGGCTTGGCAAACATTTTAATCCTGGAAGTTAACATTTTGAATGTTTTAATATCGTACCGGCCATAGTACAAGGTTGGAACAGACACTTTAAATGTATTGTGGTCGCCTGTTAAATAATATAAGAAAAATAATTTACAAGTCTACTTACAATCTTGTGGAAAAAGTCATGGAACCTTGAAATGTTACTTTTGAGACACCCGCTTTACCTGCCTAAGTTTATTATACTGTTATATTGTGAAAGGCACGTACTTATTTATTCTTAAATTATGACAAATCTTTTTCAATCAAACTTATATGGCTAACTTACGAGCTAAACGAAAATTGGCATTTATTATTTTTCAACCAACTAAAAGTTAGACTATAATTTCAAAGAGCGTTATATCTAGTATTCATACTCCATTAGTCAATATTTTAGAACTTTATCTTCTACTCAATTTGATGAGTCTAAATTCAGACAGTGTATTATTAATTAAAGTTCTATAGATGAGTTTACTGATGAAAGAAGCCTGGCGATTAATAATAGTCAATTTAATTTTCCCCCATTGATTTTGAAAGATTTTATTGATAATGTTTTGCAAATATCTAAGAATTTATCTAAATCCTTCTTTAAACTTTGCGTAAAAATTTCTATTTGTTCAAAATAAATTAACGACATGTCTGACGTTTCTCATTTGGTATCCGCTTTGAGCGTTATATTCCATTATGGTGATCAAAAGTGAATGAAGTGAACAAAACTGAATATTCACTGAGAATACAAACTATCTCGGAAAAATAACTTTCGTACTATTTCCAGCAAAAGACATTTTTAATTCTTTCGCAAAAATGTGTGTCAATAAAAATAAAATCCACAGATACAAAGAGTTTTATTTTGCTATATTATAATAGAAACTTATTTTCTTATAAAAGGCCAATTAAATAAATTAGAATATTTTGAATATTTTTAGAGACGAAAATACGATGGACATAAACATATTTTCGTTTTCAGAAGTATTTAGACATAAAGAACGCATTTCTACCGAATGCATGTACGTGATCGACACAATATACACCTTCTTTCTCTTTATTACCAAAATAATTCAATATTATCCTTACTATTTTTAATAATTTTAGTTTATTGAAAATAATAAGATGGAGTGCGAAATTCTGATCTTAATTTTAGATATTGCAGCACACGTGGATTTAGGTTTCTTTTTTAAAACTTGCAACTACTCTCCAAGTTTCTAAATTTTCTTTCTGTGAATTCTCATTTATTTTATGCTAATCATTTGTATTGAATCTAACTCCAATTACCTAGATACATATTATAAGTCTATATGAAAAGTCTTTTCTATTTTGCCAATTTGGTTTCCATTTTTACTTGTTTAATTATTTGCTTGTTTTTGTTTTGTGTCTGCTATTATTTATAAATTATTATTTGGTTTTTTTTTTAAATATTTTATTGCCATAGCTGTTACACATATAATATAATAGTTAATGGAAAGTAAATAAATAAAAACCATATAACAAACAATATATATATATATATATATATATATATATATATATATATATATATATATATATATATATATGTATATGTGTGTGCGTGTGTATGTGTATATAGACATTTAAGTTCACACGTAAGGTTACATCGAAAGTGCATACACTTTTGTAATTTGATACATTCACCAACAGACATCCCTTGAAATAACTAAATATTTAGTATTTATTTCTTTCTTGTTAATACATACTTTAATAAGAAAGCAGAGCATCTTATCACTTATAAGAGCGGAAATAAGCAATCAGAGATAGATTTCATCCTCACCCTCATCCCCCACATCCCTCAAGACCTTTAAAGACTGCAAGGTGGTACCAGGCGAAGCTCTGACTACCCAGCACAGAATTTTAGTAGGATGCATTAAATTACACAAATTTGTCTTTCAGTAGGATGCATTAAATTACACTACAAAATCAAAATCCATAAAATAAAGTGGCACCTATTGCCCACTGAAAAGGAAAAAGACCTTATAAACAAATTCCAACAGAAACTACAGAAGACATGGAAAATGATAACACCACAACTGACGATATGTGGTTGAACTATGAAACATTATGTAAAGAGGAAGCCGAAGAGATAATAAAGACCCCCCGCGGTGGAACCCAGAAGTGAATGACTTTTTAAAATTAAAAAAAACCTACTTTAAACAATGGCAAGAATCAGTATTAGAAGAAGATCGCATACAATACAAATCAGCAAAAAAGATGCCTAAGCGTAAGGTATCACAATGTCAATCTGATGCACGGGAACTCTTTTACTATAAAGTTGAGCAGGCAGAAAATGACAAAGAAATATTCAAGCTTGCGAGTAATATACATCAAACCAGTTTAAATATTAAGATCAATAAGTATATTAAAGATGTAAATGGAGTCCTACTAACAGACAAAAACACAATAAATGAGAGGTGGAGTCAATACTACCAGCAATTTCTTCACGAAGAATTTCCGAGTAAACCATTGGAAACTGCCCCTATGATACACGGTCCCGTTCCTGAAATAAGTATTGACGATGTTGAAAAAGCAGTCAAAAAGATGAAGAACTATAAAGCGGTAGGTCCAGATGACATACCTGCAAATCTTTGGAAAGTGCTAGGACCAGCTGCCATACACTGGCTGACAAAACTTTTCCATGCTATCCTAATCAGCAGCAAAATCCCGAAATTTTGGCGAGGTAGCTTTATTGTCCCCTTCTATAAGAACAAGGGAGAAGAAAGCGACTGTGGAAATTATAGGGGTATCAAGTTGACATCTCACATGCTAAAAAATTGAGAGTGCATCTTAAACAACAGTTTCAGTCATCTTATATCAGTATCAGAAAATTATTATGATTTCACACCAGGTAGAGCCACCATAGATGCAATACAAGCTCTAAGAGTCCTCTTGGGGAAGCACAGGGCCAGCAAAAAAGACCTTTACATAGTTTTCATAGACCTTAAGAAGGCATTTGACAGAAAACCGCGCAGGTTAGTCTGGCAAGCTATGAGGGCGCAAGGAATACCAGAATACTACTTCGATCTGGTAAGAGACACATATAAGCCCATCAGCACACATGTAAGAAGTATAACTGGAACCAGTGAACCATTTGAAGTCAAAGTTGGAGTATATCAAGGCTCGGCACTAAACCCGCTCTTGTTTAATCTGTCTATGGACTATCTTGCCAAACATGACCAGGCTGCTCTTCCCCGGTGTATGCTGTATGCCAATGACATCATGTTGGTCGACAAATACGCAGAAACGATTCAAAACACCCTTCATGACGAAGCAGGAAAATGACCTACGTATTAGCAAAAGCAAAACCGCATATCTACATTGCAAATTTTCTGACCATACACTGTCTAACGCTTCCATAAACATCGACGCAGAACCATTACCGAAAGTAAACAGATTTAATATCTGGGGTCAATACTGAGTGTAGATACTAGAGTCGACACGGACGTTACCCATAGTGTACTCTGCAACCCAAATATGCCAATACAACTAAAAGGTAAAATGTGCAAAAGGGCAGTAAGACTAGCTATGATGTATGGTGCAGAATGTTGGGCCGTCAAAAAACAGCATGAACAAAAAATGCACACAAACGAAATGAAAATGCTACGATGGGGCGCAGGAGTCACAAAACTTGATAAAGTACTGAACGAATGCATTAGAGGATCTTTCAATGTCTCACGCATAGTACATAAGATGGTGGAAAGTCGTTTGCGATGGTACGGGCATGTGATGAGACGGGACGTATGTAACGCCGTAAAAACTGCCTCGGCTATCCCGGACACAAAAAAGGATGGAGGAAGACCACAGGTCACGTGGTGGACAACCGTTTCCAAAGATCTAGCGCAGGAAAACTTAGATGTAGGGACATCCCAAAATTGTCTGACTTGGTGCCGGAATAAGAGGATGGCCGACCCCAAATAAAGGGAAGAGGCACGGAAGAAGAAGATTTCTTTCTCGTGTGACGTAGGTAGATAGCCATCTAAACTAATATCTAGTAACTAATATATAGATGACGTCGTAAAAGGAAGTATAAAAAAATATTTGTCTCTCGTGCACTATTCCATACATGCTTAATTATTAGAATGAAAATTCGTAATAAATTTTTAGATGCAAGGAATCAGAAATTCGAACCGTCAGTAAAAATAAAATAAGAAAATTATTTTTTTGGCATTTCAAATAAAAAAAATTGTCAGTGTGGAATCTGATTTTTTTAGCGGAATTTCTAAACTTGGCGTAATCAAATAATTCGGACGTTCGTCTGGTTGAATATGCTGAAGCATTGTCATGATGAAGTATTCCATTGCGAGCAAGTTACTTTTAATTTTTTTTTAAATAAAGAAAAATATTTGTAGATGTACCAGTCTCCTAGAATTGTACTTTTATTGACTAAAAAAATCCTTGTATTATAACCCATCCGTCGAAAGAACAAGACGACCAGGTTCATACAAGCATTTCGTTCTTTGTTTAGCTTTGAAGGGAACCGTCCTCGTGTCACCTTCAGCTGTTGCTATTGAGGTATGTTCTTCAAGAAGATTATCATAGAAATATGACCGCAATCAAACAGGCACGATTACATTTGAACTCATTACACCAGTTATAAATAGTAGCGCGTGATGAGGCTTCGTCATATAATGCCAACCAAATTGATCATATACTCGTATTTGTTGTTTATTAAAATTACGACGAATGTCACGAAAAAAATCAAGATATAATTCCTCGAGATGAACTCAATTTACAAATTGTCACTAATTTCCAAACAGAAATGACAAATTCCAGCTAGTAACCTAGCAGATTACTAAAGAGTTGAAATTTTTAAACCGAATTTATTTTTATTACCATTATCACAAATTACCAGTCACGAAAACTTGTCATCATCCTATATCTAAAAACTGCACTAGCATCCCTACTATATACAGTTTTTGCAAAAATTTACAGGAACCGATGGCGATACGGGATAGGCATTTTTAATTGAACAACGACCTGGATGAACTAAACCATCATTTTTAAACTAAGTCAAACCTAAAACTTAAGTATCAAAAACCTCTACACTCTCCAAAAGTATCTTTCAACACAAAAAATTATCTGTCTGTAGTTTTTTGAAAACATCAAAAGCCAGACTATTAATGTTAATTCGGAACGTTTTATAGGGATTATGGAGGATATTTTATATTAGGTTAACCAAGGACTATATTTGCGTGTGATACTTTTGAAAATATTATTGAGAAAATTGCAAGATTAATACACGTAAGACTATAACTTCCAACAATTAGAAAAGTAAACTTTTCTTAAGCTAGAAACTTTGTACTCAAAGATTAAGCCATGTCAGTTAGGAAATTATAATAAAACTAAACCTATATGTTACCCTTGACTCAAACAATTCGCCGTTGTCTAGCGGACACACATTTAGAAACAATATTTGTGGGTCCCGTTAATTTTTTATGATCTCCGATTTTTTTCCTAAATATTGTCAATGTGCCGATGCACTAATTCTACTATTGTATTATATGTATAAACAACAACACAGAGAAAAACATCCAGTCTACATCTATTCTTACTATTATAGAGGAGTATCATTGATAAGACCGACAAATTTTAAATAAGTAAACACAAAATACGCAAATTTATTTCGTAAATTTACGGCTTATTTTAACTAACTTGTCTTTTTTATATAGTATTGATTACATAAATTAAAATATTCCATGAAAATACATAAATTTTTACATTTATACATAGAGGGAAAGGACACAAAAATATAAAAGACACATGAGACAAAGAAACACAAATATTCCAGAAAATTGCTATTAAAGAAAGAATTTCCATTCTACGAAAAGAACGTTTAGTTTTCAATCGATCGTCGCTTCACTGAACATGAAACTCGGGAAAATGAGTTAACATTAAATTGTACACATTTTTCATTTTTTGTATTAAAAGACTAATTAATATTGTTTATAAACTAACTTTTCATTATATTTAAACAGAACGAACCTGGAATAATATTAATTAAGAATATTTATAATTACAACTCAACGTGATAATGCAAATCACGTTCACCCGTAGTAAAACTTTAAGTTGAATACCTTTTACATTTAACACGTAACCCCTAACAAATGCACAATTTTTTAAAATCCTAACAAGATAGTTCTTAAGTATTAAAACATTAATCAATTCTAAGACTTCATGTAAATTTCAGCACTTATTATTTCTGTCTCACCGTCAATAAATTCTATAAATCCTAACCTCTTTAACTCGTCGCACTTAGATTATCGTATAGCAAAATCGTACACTGTATAGATTTCAAGTGCCGTTCTTTCCTCTGTTCCTATAACCGGTAACAAAAAAGTAGTAAACATTTTTAAATAAAATTATCATAATGTTAAATATTTTATTGAACTATACTTATCAATACTACGTGTTGTCATGACCTCGCCGATTACGACCTGTTGATCCTACAAATTTACTGGAATTATATTAACGCATATTACTTTCGCAAGATATTGTTTCAGACATGTCCTGTATGTTATTCGAAAAATATTGAGTAATTTTTTTAAAGCCAACTTAATAAAATATCATATGTGAATATTAAATTTTATTAATTATTTTGTAATACATGTTATTTAAATTTAATTCCATAATAAATGCTATAAAATAGGTGTAACTTTAGAAAAAGAGACAATTTTTTAAATAGGTAAATGTACAGGTAATAAAAAATGCATTCAACATGTGTTTATATTTTAAAACAAATATATCTTGCAAAGAAAGTGAGCATATGTATTGGATTTAATCCCGCGACGTTATTGGGAATCTTTGCACTAAGATTTCGAATCAGTGAGCAAAGAAATTAAATTCCTATTCATTTTACGACTTTTCAATTGTAATTCGATTGTTCGTAATAAGTTTTTTTGAAATGAAGTATTAGAGAATTCGGTGATTCCAAAAAATATTTTATATTTGAGGTATGGAATAACTTATGTCTGTAAATTTGTGATATCCGTATCAATATTTTTTTTTGTAATAATTTTATTGACATTCATTGGCAATGAAATATTATTTTTAACTAATAAGGATATTTCATAGTTTCAGCCAGTTTCAGATTGCCGTTAGGTTTATTTAATGAGAGATTTTAAAATATATATAAATAAAAAGAAAAAATATTTTATGTCACTAACAAAGAGCAATGAGAAATAAATTTCAATTCCGGACATCTCAACAAATTTTGATTTCTTTCGAATAGTTAGTCCTGTGACGATTGTGTGTTCATATACCAGTAAGTAAGTTCTTAAATAATTAATTTCTAACATACACATATTGTGACTTTTTTATCAATTAATGTTCTATAAAATTAAAAGTGAGGGTAAGACTAAAACAAAGAATTGCAATAAAAAAACGCCGAATTAGTACTAACAAATTCTATCAAAAAGAACAACAAATCAATAAAAACTTTCGAATATTATAAATTATAGGAGTTTTTATTGGAATCTCTCTGTGATAATATGCAACTGCCAATTGTTGATATAAACAAATCCTGTTCACATCTAGTGAAATGGTTTAAACCATTGTTTAAAATATAATTTGTCCATATGCAAAATTTTACTCAACAATTTAGAAAATTGGTTTACCTGAATTTAAATCCGCTAATTACTTCTGAATATTTTCTACAATAAATCCTTAATTTTTGCGATAATAATAGTTTATTTTACGATGGTAATATTCTACTTTACGATATATCAAAATATTATATCATCATTACTAAATATTTAACATCTTAGTAGCCCTCCTTAATAATCATAAGTATTTAACTTTTTAAATCTATAATATTAATCACTGGGTAGAAAGCGCTGTATTCTTTATATGCGGTTAGTAATGACATGTTGTTGTAGTATTCAATGTACAAAAAATATACTTGTGTCTGAAAAATATTCCAGACATTCATTATTTTATATAATTGAAGGAAAACGTAAGAATTCTCATTGAAAAGGAATAATTGAAATGACAGGTTCCTCACGTTTCTGCTAAACTTCATTTGCTTTTACCACGTTCCACTTCATAATCCATACACAGTTACATCAATTAATACAACTATTAGTGATTTTATTTTACGTCATTGCTTTAATTTTTGGGTTATTGCTGCACTTTCAATTTAGTATTGTAGTGATTTATATTTTTAAAAATAAAATCAGTAGTCTAGTTTACTTAAGAATGGCACTTTAATAAGAATGAATAAAATAATTTTAGTGATAGAAAGAAATTGCTATATTTTACATTAACATTAAGTTACGTCTGATTGGAACTTTTGTCTTATCTATGTATCCACCTGCGTACCTATAACATATACAACTACACATAATAGGGATTTTATGTAAAAATGACATGAAATTTAAGACATATTTCGAAAAAGGGATTAACAAGATTTTTGTCAGGTTTTGCATATTTAAACCCAAAATTACTTTTGTTTTCACACGAATAATATTATTAATATTAACTTTATATACAGCGCTGACTTTATTTTTATTAAATACTCACTTTATGGCCAACGCAAATAATTATAAAATAGTTTAATAGAAAGGTACACGTTAAATATATCTTTAGGAAAATAATTGAACTAATTTTATGTGACTGCACATTTCGAAGGAACGAAATACGTTTAATCATAATACATAAGCTATTGGTTCTAATAGCTTTTCTGTTGTGGTGATGTTCATCTCATAAAAAATGGGCCAGTCGCAAGTTTGGCTAGCGCATCCAAAGTTCTGTACCCCGTTTGAATTTAAACTACTTTACTTATCAGTAATATGGAATTCCAAGCCCACTAAATATTGATTAGTACCAAATTACGTGTACCACGTGCGCGCGCCCGCGTATACTTACACGCACACACATACACATATGCGAGCGCGTGTATTTGTATGTATGTATATGAGTATGCTCGCCCAAAAATGTTCTACTATCAAAATAACGTGTATGCTTGATGATCTTAGGAAATTGCATAAGGAATTTGGACAATGGATTGAGGCCAAGATCCGACTTCAGTTATGATTTAGTGGCGAGAGTGGTATAAAATTCGCCACAGTGGCATTCATCTACATTTAGGCGAGCAAGAAGTCCTATACGTGCGACCAAAAAGATGATTTATAGAAAATAATGAAGCCACTAAAATATATTGTCGGCAGGGAAACACTAATTTTTCTAGCATGATTCTGTATTAGCTCACGTGACAAAATCCACACAGCGTTGCACATATTGATGTTTGACCCCGAGAATAACACTACGGATGATTCATTTTGAAAAAAACGTACTCAGTGTCTTGGATTAGTGGTTGTGTTATTTGTACGGCGACAATGTCTGCTCGACAAGTTTCCTGTGAATAACAGCTTTGATACATTGCGTAAGACACACATGCACACACACATACGTACGCACGCGTACACATGCACCTGCACGCGCACGCTTGCAGCTCCGCAAAGCGCATGCACGGACGCTCGAACACACGAAGGCATATATGTCGCTGTTTGCTGGAAATTATATTATTTCAAGCAAACTCCAATATTCGGAACAAAATTTCACAGTTCTTCAACGTTATACGATTTTTGCTATTAAATATGTTTTAAAAAACCGACTTAAAAAAATTTGTTCCAAAAAGTTAAAAAAATAATTAACTGAAAATAGATACCTACTTATTGGAAATAAATAATTAAGTTAGTTATTTGTGAAGTCGCTGTTAGCACTGCTGACTAACTGAAACAAATCTATAATATAAATTTTATTTAAATATGAATTTAAAACAATACCTTCCAATGTTGAGTACAATATAAATTCATAAAGTGCCTGTTTAGTAATATAAATTTTGCATTTGTTTAAGTTGATCGGCGGTGCTGGCATCGACTTCAAAAATAATTAACATAGATATTTATTGCGAATAAGAAGGTACCTATTTTTAGTTAATAATTTGTTTGCTTTTTAGTTTGTATCTTTCTGGAAGTCGCTTTTTTAAAAGATATTTTATTTTGGGATTTTTTCTGATTAATAATATTAATCCTCATACTAAAACTAACATTAAATTATTTTCTATCCTAGAATATTGCATAATTATTAAAAGTCACGGGCAAAAGCTAGTATATGAATAATTTCTTCTTTGTTGGTTATCAATAATACTTAGAAAGGAAGCAATAGTAGTATCCGCTAGTGATTAGCTGTTAGCAGTTGAGGGTTCCGTTCTGCAATATCAAATTTTGCGAAGTAAATGCTACCAACTGATCCGTTCTCCATATCCGATATCCAATATCACATTTTGCAAAGGGACATCTAAAGAAACAATTAACCAGTAGCAAATATATTGTATTACTATTGATTTACTACCATCCTTTAGGGAGTTGCACTACTGACCACTTTAACTACTATCCGATAAGGAAGTTCATTGTTAATCTACTACACATAAACAAAGCATTATCAATATCTAATACTGTCGATGGTCAAGTTATTTTGCAAAATAAGAACTACCAGTAGCAAATACCTTGAATCATGTTTAATTTACGACCATCCGTTAAGGAGTTCCATTGGTTGTCTCCAGAATTTAGCATCAGACCTTGACCTGATCTGAGGCATATTAATTTTGCAAAGTGACAATTACTATTAGCAAATATTTTTAATCACGGTTGATTTACCAACATCCGTTAAAGAGTTAGATTGTTCATATCTAGAACTCATCGTCAGACCTTGACTTGGTAAGTGGTGTAGTTATTTTACAAAGTTACAACTACCTGTAGCAAACACCTTAAATCATTGTTGATTTAGTATCATTCGTTAAGGAGTTCCATTGTTCATTTGCGGACCTCATCATCATATTTATATGGGACTATTCCTAAAGTACCCTCTTTCAAATAAGAAAAGAATAATGGAATTCGGTCCCGGTCTCGGAATTGTTAGAGAAATATTGCTAAACATACATACAAAAAGATTCCGACGAATTTAGAACCTCCTCCTTTTTTTCAAGTCGGTTCAAGGTAGACCACATCAAGTCATTAGAGTGTACCCGAAAAAATTTATTCAGAGGTAAATGTGTAATACTTTATAAAATAAAACTAGTTGCGAACATGCGTCTGTTGTGACTTATTGTTATAAATACACAAAAAGTGGGGTTACCATTGAGAATAGCCAACTGTCACTTTCATTAAGTTTAATTGGAAAGGCGAATGAAAACATAAACAACTTACCTGGTCTTCATCTTTTACTTTTAATCATTTTCAATCGCTTGCGCCAAAAAAATAATTCACGATTGTAACTTGTTTTAAACAGGTATGTGATAACATAAATTAAAACTTCAAATGAAAATTTATTATTAGGTTTAAAGAATAATAATCATCATCATCATATATATTAATACGCTAAGGTTAAGATGTTACTCTCCCTTTTTAGAAAAAAACTCACAACTAATCCACATAAATTATATATCATTTTATAGATAATTGCTTGCTCTACCGGCATCCACAACTAAAAAATTTATTATTGCTATTGTTTTTGCAAATTAATTAATTATTAAAATTATATACACAAAACAGCAATGCTGCCATCTAACGGCTCAACGTCAATATGATTGACGGTCGGTAAAATTTTTGTTTAATTTCAAATCCACTCACGTATAAATAAAGTGGCGCTTTAGCTCAATGTTTTTGATACTTGCGCCTCTATATGTCAATTTTAGTAAAATATTTGTTTGATCTGTCATCTGAGCTTCATAATGGAATAAAAACGTAATAAGCAGTGTGCAAAATTAGAAATGAATTGAATACCTGCAATCAATTTTGATTTATTAAATTGAGTTGAATAATTTATAATGCGAAGACTTCGCACGGGTCACGCTAGTTATTCTTATTGTATTTGATTGTGAGATATGACTCATATATATTAGCGATAACAAATAAATACAATAAAATGCAATATTTTTGAATGACTTGGCCTTGAACATAATCGGTTGAGATTAATTTCGAACGTACAATTATTAATTTATTAAGTTTTGTATTAAGTATATATAAATAAAATTATATTTAGAATTTATAGTATAGTAATTTGAAATAATACGCTATTGTGTATTTAGTATTTACATAGATTAAAAATATTCATATTTTCCATAACTTTTACTTTATTTAATTTTGCACTCAAGAACTGATTGAGAGATACCAATGAAACTATATTAGTTATTGTCTACAAAATACAATGTTTCTGAAAGATAAAATTTATCACATTTAAGCTAAAAGAAATAAAACGTTTTGAAAACCCAACCTTAAGAACATACCTTACATTCAATGTAGGAACGAAGTTTTGCTGCTTTTCGTTTTAAAACAAGATAGTATCTTGCTCGTTGTTCCTATGAAAGGGAAATAATATCGCTCCTCATGGTACAAATAAAAATAATTTCTTACCTTATGTAGTTCTTGCGGACAACCTATAACACCTAAACTACGGTTTTCTTTCTATCTTGAAAGCTTTTATGATTTTGGTTCTGTATTTTATTTCATGTAATTAATTAAGCTACAGATTCATTCAAGGTACAGAGATATTTCTTTTAAGTAATAAGATGACCTTTATATTGTTTCACACGGGTATAAAAATTTCACCACGTGTAAACAGGATTTGCCTCTATTAATTTTCGTAGTGGTACATCATCACAGAGAGATTGGAATTAAAACTCGATGTATAATATTTAAAATACGAACACAAAATTTTTGCATAATTCACTTTTTTTTATAGAATTGTTTAGTATTAATTCGACATTTATTTATTGCGATTCTTTGATTTACTTTTATTTTTACTTTTAATTAATAGAATATTAATTGATGAAAATGTCACAGTTAGAAATTAATTAATTATTGAATGATTTGCATTTGTATTGTACACAAATGCAGTCGTCATTTGTATTTGTGCACATAGTCGTCACAGTTCTAACCATCCAAAAGAAATCAAAATTTGTTTGGATATCCGTTATTGAAATTTGTTTCCCATTGCCCTTCATAAGTGACATTAAAATGCATTTCCTTTAAAATGATATATATTTTAACATCTCGTGTTAAGTGAACTTAGCCGCAATCTGAAACTGTCAGAAACTTAAAAAAGTTCGTTTTTAGTTACAGGCAGTTTTCCGTAGAGAGTGGATGTAAATAAAATTATTTAAAAAACATGTTAATACCAATATTACGAACTGAAGCCGACTCTATTATAAGTGCAAGTTTTTCCATGCCTCAAATATAAAAATTATTTTAAGAATCACCGAATTCTCTATTTCATTTCGAAAAATCTTACTATGAACGATCATATGGTTGAATTTCAATTGAAAATGACTACCTCTTCCGTTTCCGCTTCCTCTTACGAAAGTCGGTAAATAAACAGGAAATTGACTTCCTTGCTTACTGATTCGGAACCCTTGTGCTAGGTCACGGGACTAATTTTAATACACATGTTAAACTGAATTTTAAAAACTTTTTCATTTCACTGAACCCTTTTGGCAATATATATATATATATATATATATATATATATATATATATATATATATATATATATATATATATACATATATTCATTTCAAATGTAAACATATGTCGAATGCTTTTTATTACGTGTTCATTAACCTAGTTGACAAAGTGATTTCTTTTCTCGAGTTACATCTAGTTTATAGCATTTAGCACGCAATGAAATCAACATAACTTACATGCATTACAGTGAATTTAAATATTCACTTATGATATTTCATTAAGGTACGGAAATCCGCTTAATTTGAATGACAAATTAAAAATGTATAATATATAATGGAAAAATAGATTTAGTTAATGCTTAAATGTTACCTTAAACGGAATTAGGATCACTTTATTTATCCTGCAATTAGACTTCTCTTTTCATGGCCTCGAAAAAATTAACCTATATTGTTCGAATAATAAATAGAATATGTTTGAAACAAAATATTGCGAACGTAATATGCGTTGATATAAGTATTTTTTTAAGTTCAACATCTCATAGTCGGAGGCCGTGACAATACGTCGTATTGATAAGTTTAGTTCAAAAAACATTAAAAATTGTCAAAAAAAAATAAAAAAATTGTCAGTTCAAAAAACATCAAAAAATAAGCTAGCTATGCAATATCTCTAAAGGAAAATATTTCGCAAAAGTAATTAATAAAAACACCTGCCCAGCATTAGCGAACGAGGGTTCCGTGCATGTTTACGTACATGTAAACATTTAAGGGTATATATTATTTCTATTAAACCGTTGCAAATATTAATTTTTAATAACGTTATATTCTTACTATAATTATAATATTTCTTACTATAATTTTCACATGCCTAAAATATGATAAATATCTCAAAAAATATATATATTTAATAATTGCTATAATTTTCATTTAATTTTCTAGTCGGATTTTATCAACGTGTTATTTTTATGATTTTTTGCCAAACAATTTCAAAAATAAGATAAGAGAATTCTCTATTTTTTGCATATTTTTAGGAATATTTTTTTAAACACGCAATTTAAGTTATAAAAAAATTGCAATTCTCACAACTAGCCTTTTGAAATAATAATATCATGCATTAAATTAAAAAAATTGAGATGTTTCTTTATATAACTCGTTTGAATATTTTGAAAATTTAAACTAATTCAAAATATGTAGAATATTAGGTTGCATTTCTGTGCCAAATTTCACGTTTCCACGTCGCATTGTTTCTAAGAAAATAGGTTGTGAACAAAAAAAAGGAAATATATTGCCTACTAAGATGTTGACAAGCGTGAAAACATAGTGCATAGGAAGGGCATTTTTTTCAAGATATCTCTGAAGATGTAATACCCAAAAATTATAAATAATATATATTTGAGAGTCTTGTAAATAGCCCTTACAAACGATAATATATGTGGTATTAAAAATAATAAATTCTTTAATTTGACATCCTTAAAATTTCCAAAAAATATTTTTTGACGGAAGCTTGGAGCGACACAGAATTGATCTTACAAGGTATTAATTTTTCCTATCGAGGTACGAAACTCTAAACATAAGATTAAACATAAAACAATAATAAAATATTAATAGTTTTATTTAATATTTCAAGAATTTTTATGCTTATCTAGCACCTATAATCGAAAATTTATATGATTGGAAAATAGGACAATATAAATTTTATGTCAAATATCGACATTATTGGTAAGTTTTTTGCTAATTTTAAATTTCACACTCCTTATTTTGTTCTAAATTTATTTTATTTCATTCTTTGTAGCGTTAATTTACTATATATTTTCTTCTTCCTGAGAAAATTTAATTCAATGGACGAAGTTTCTTTCGCGGAAAGATGCTTGAAATCTGACAATGAAGTAAGTTTTTTCTATAAACAATTTATTTTAGATTTGTTGACTACTATTTAACACCACTGATGGTTTATATTATTCATTTTATTTTGGAACTCGATCAAAAGTGGTTTCAAAATATCTCAGTAAATATAATTATGTAACATAGAAAACCCGAGAACATATTATTAGGTATTTGCGCTACCAAACATCATATTTCCAAATTCGACTACCTCTGAACAGTATAAATTGAAATATTTTTATAAAAAATTGTCTAACGGAAACGAGAATAAATTCGTTTCACTGAAAACAATAAATATTTAAATATATATATATATATATATATATATATATATATATATATATATATATATATATATATATATAATATTATGTATATTGACGTATGTATATAAATGCACACGAGTCCAACCCAAGTGCATGAGAGTTGTATGTTAAAACAATATACTTTACAAATCTTAGAACCGGTTTTATTTCTTTTTATTTACCGGTATATTAAAACTATAAAATTTTTCTTAACTGAACATAAAAACTAAAATCGACAACTGTATTCACATCAAAACGTTTGGTCACATAAATTTCAACTCGATATTTCACTCCGATACTCATATCCGATATAATCATGTTTATTTTTTACCATAGTTATGTTCATATGTCACAAAAAATGTATATTTAATGTTCCAATTAGTGAACTTCTTGACACGCAAATTTCGTCTTAACTAAAATCATATATTTAATATGAATTTAATTAAACTGAGTTATTTTGAGGAACACATCAATTGTGACTAACTAAATAGGATGTAAATTTTTTCTAATGTTTCAAAACGAATTTTCAACAACGCCCCTGGTGGCTACGCAATTTTAATTAACACAACAATACAAATAAATCTGCAAAAATAATGAAGTTTTTGGTACTTTTATATGTGTTGTTCATGTAAACGAAATAAAAAAATACGTTAGGTACCCATAGATTATTATTACAAATATTAATATAATTATTCATCTTCTGAATAAATTACCCAAAATATATTTCTAATACGAATATAGTAAATTTAGAATAAATTTTATAGATTTTCGGATAATTTTAGGCGAATTTCTTCTTAGAAAATTTTCTCATAATTTCGACTGTAGCATTTTCAGAGGGAGGGGCGGGTATATTCGTATAGTCCATGTGATGTCCTCTTAAAATAATACTCCACTTGGCACATTAATTAAAAAGCGAAATGCCAAATTTCAAGATTTTATGTGAACTTCTGTAATAAAAATTATGGACGTTTTTCGATAAACCTTTACATATTTGTCAAGGTATTTACATTAAATTCTAAAGTAAATAATTTTAGAATTATTTTGAGTAGCTTATACAATCAGTCAACCAAAATTTCTGTATGACTATTTTTGAGAAGTAACTATAAAGATATCTACAAATTAATATACTTTATTATTATATTAAATTGCATGCCACAAATATGCCAAGTTATAGAAACTTATATTTTTTCCGTATGTTATATTGGCAAACAATTTATAAAAATGACCATAACAAACGGGCGGATGCATAAATGGCCTTATAAGACATTTATTTTATTCCTTATGAGAAATGGAATTAAAAAAAAAACATTAAAAACATTCATGAAATGTATTCATTCACGATTTGTGATTTTCGTAATTTTACAGGAAAATAAAATAACGTGTCGGATTTCTTTGTTCATTTAAAAATGTTTTTAAAACTAAATTTGATGTGCTTGTTTTTGAAACAACAATATGTGATAGGTAAAATTTAGAAATAATTGTGAAAAGTAATTTGTTTTTTTATAAGAAAACATTAATTAGATTGCAACTTTTTTCCTTGAAATTGATACCGAATCGTGAATAATTAAAATACTTTATTTTCAGAATTTTATTCCACTATTAAGTAAAAGATTACGTTAAAAATTTATAATTTTAATTCAAAAATTTATACACATAATAGGCTTCTTTTCATGCAGATAATAAAAATTCTTTCCAGTTAATATCTACATATGTTTTAAATCTATTCAATAAAATGTATTTTTCAATATAACATTTACAAACGTTTATGGAGGGCAAAATGCTTACCATTTTATTAACAAGTTCCTCCGCAAGACTTCCCTGGCGTATAAATGAAATTAACACAAGCAGAAAAATGTATGCATGGTTTGAATTGTGTGATAGTATTCAAGAAATTTTATAGGCGGATGGACGATCTTTAATAAAAAATCAAAATTTTCCCTTTTTCTTTCGTTAATGCAATATAAATAAATAAATAAAATATAAAAGTAGTGGTTTATCATTCAATGACTTTTTCTGAAGAGTGTGAAACAATATATCAGACTTACCATATTGTTGACAACTCGGTAGGAAAAAGTCGTTACAGTGTAGGGGCGGGTGACATCCTTTATTTATTCACCCCTCATTTTCTGCGATGCGGCCACATTCAATCTCTCTATATTACCCGCACATTAGCGATATCCAAAAGAGTCCGGGAAATCTCGGCCAATTCCATATTTATGAATTTTTGAAATACATTTACACTTGAATTGAAAGTTTATGAATATATTTTAGAGATACTTGTTTCAAATTTTTCATACATACTTCAATTAGGGCGAGTAAAGTGTTGTATTAAGCAGTATTGTAAAATCCCCTCGAACTTTTAGGTAAGTTTAGTAGTACAAACACTCAAAGCAGGAAATTCAAATCTTCTCTCTTATCAATTAGCCACATTTTATGGTCAAACGTATGACAACAGCACGTTTTTACACAACTTAAAGGTAGCGGAAATATCATGCAAAACTCTTAACATAATATATAAGAAGAGTTATAATATCTTAAAAGTAAAAAGTTATAATATCTCTCATGAGGATTGTGCGTATATGAAATGTATAAGACCAACTGAATTGTCGAATATAATTTAATTTAGAAAAAAGTAAACTTACAAATTAAAAAATAAAAAAGTAAAGTTAAATGGCGGCTGTAGTATATTATATACGCAATACCGCTGTTCAATATTTATTCCATTTTTTATTTGTATAAATTGATAAAACCAATAAAATCTTAAAAAATCAAAAATTACGATCGCCACATATTATCAAGAACATAGATGACATCGTCTGCTACATGACCATTACTGTGACTAATACTTGAAAATATTTTTGTGAAAAGATTTTTCTTAAAATTTTTTTGTTCTTCAGTTTTTCACAGCTTAAATTTTTTTTTAATCCACTGTATCAAAAAAACTCTAAATATGTTGTAACATAAGCAGATTTATGTCACCTTTAATCGGGGTTATGTCCCTTTAGAAGCTTCGTTGTTAGAATATTATTAAACTCAAGTATCATTCTAATCCAAACTCGTCCAAAGCACCTGTGTCATTATTTACTTAAAAATTCTATGGTTTGTCTTCAATTTATGTACTCAAATTGTAAACAATTTTTGTTATACTACATCGATGTCTTTCGAGGAAAAATGGAATCATACAAATTGGTTCACCAACATAAAGTACCCCCCCCCCCCTCGGACTATGGCACAATATCTGCATGAGATCCACGTACTTAATTAAAAACAGTAGATACTCAAGTTTCAAGATTAAGTGCCCACAAAGCTTGAGAAGTTGGAAACTAAAATCCGATGGCGGAATCTCCAAATCAAGATCACAATTCAAAATCAGCAGATGTAGCGATGACAAGTAGGAAGGTATTACGTATTTAGGACAATAGTATCCTTTCAGTATGAAAACTAAAGAGTTGGAATAGTCTAGTGACAGAATCTCTGCTTGAGACAAAATACTAATTTGAAAACAGCAGCTCCAGTCAAAACGGTTTAGGCAGCGGTACTTCTGTAGTATCAAGACTGAAGGGTAGAAACTATGAGTTCAATAATGGAGTCTCAGTTTAAGACCCAGAATACTATGTTAAAAAAGTGCAGAGACCTAAGTCTTAAGCAGGCAATACACCCAAGGCATGAAGACGTAGTAGATGAAATCCGGATTTTTATAACCTAGTTTCTATTTTAGACCCACAGTATTAACTTAAAAACAACATAGTCTCATGTCTCACAACTGAAAGAGGCCATACTCTGACAAGACTGCAGTGATGGAACCCAGGGTTTAAATGCTGAGTACCAGCTTGAGGCCCACAACATAAAATTAAAAAGAACAGATCATCGTGTCTCCTGTATTATACAAGTAGTATTCCAGCAGCACGTTCACTAAGAAGTTGGAAGCCGGAGTTCAATGGCAGAGTTCATTTTTGAGACAAAATATACTAATTTAAAACACCGCATATTCATGTTTCTTGGTTTTTGGCAGGCAGTACTCTTACAGATTCAGGACCTAAAAGTTGGGACCCAGAATTCAACGATAGATTTCTGCTTGAGACCCACAACGATAACAAGAAAACATTAGATTTTCAATTCTCACATTTTGGACATGCAGTTCATTTACAGCAACGTGATTAATGGATCAAAGGTTGAAATTATCATATTATTATATTGGTGTGGGGACCAAACACGTATGCAGAATTTAACAAAAACTAGATGAGTAGAAGTAGTAGAAAAATTTGTGACCAATTTTGGTTCAAAAACAAAAATATACGGAACGCGATGTTCAACATAACCATTAAAAAAACGTGGCTACGTATGTTTATACATACCCGCATAATATTTTCGTACTTACTTACTTGGTTATATTTTTGCAACGTCAAGACAAGTAATACAAATGCAAACGCCATTAATTTACTCCTCCTCATTGAGTAGTTCTTGTCATCACATTTTGGCTTCATCACTGTATTCTGATATTGTTGAGGAGTCAATATACGTCGACTTTAGTCATGTTTAATAAAATTATTATTATGCTTAAGTCAGGCAATTTCGATCACAGCACCTATGCTGTTTAATTTTGGGGAATTCTGTGGGGTATCTTAAATTTCCATAGTCAGATGCTAACTAATTTCATACATTCTTTCTAATAAAAAAAGTATCGTATCATTCAGTGGATAAATACCGGAGATAAAATACATACAAAAAAAAATAAAGTTGAAGTTCCAATCTCCTCCTTTTTTCAAGTTTGTTAACAATTGCAAAAATATTCGGAGAATATATTACATTATTGTCTTTATTTTGAATTATGACTACAATCTTTTATTTTTCTAATATCTATACTCAGATGACCAAGGGAATACTTAAAAACAATTTTATATAAATGTAGAGTTTCAGGACATTATTAATTTTGTTTAATTATATAATACGGTAGGTGGACTAATTAATGATTCTCGTACTAAATTTTGTACTCTTTTTATTTTTGTATTCCGTTCTTAACACAATATATGCGTAGAACACTTTGAAAAACGTTACCTTCTGCCGTTGTGGTTGAGTTTACCGTACTCGTGTTTAACAATTTGTGAACCCTCTTTGCCTTTCTTTATCTAGAATGCTTTTTAAATTAATTTTACTCAAGGTGACAAATATTTTCTATTCATGCATGTACAAGAGTTAATTTTATTTTTTTAAAACTTGAAAATCGATTATCCTGATATAGATCAAAAAAATTCAATTGACTTATACCGTATATCCCGGAATATTTTTTTTCTATTTAGTAAATTCTCAAATTGAAAGTTAAAGAATTTTTTTATTCGATATTATTTTAATAAATTACTTTATTTTTATTCCCTCTACATAATATTTTACCCAATTTACTTTTTAAACCTCCCTCTAAAATATTCATGAAAACTTTCCATGCCTATTATATTATTTCTTCATTATTTATTTTTAATAATATAATATTTTGATTTCTAAAAGGAACGGTTCATTTAAAAAAGTGAGACAAAACTAAAATAAATAGGAGGATTTTTTAAAATGTTGGCAATAGCTAAAAACTTTTTACAATGTATAATTAAATAGATAATAATATCAATCTTCATGTAAATCAAGGTTACATTTTGTTAAGGAAAATGCTAAGTGAACAAAACTACTTCGTTAATTAATTACAAAATTTTAGCATGAAAAATTTTCGATGACTTACAACAACAATCTTGTGATCAGAGATTTTGAAATACATACGAAACAATTCAATTTAAATTGCTAGAAAATTTATGGATCTATCAAGTTAAAATATGAAATAGAATAAGTGACTATTTTTTCAGACAAAACGAAAAAATGATTATACTAGTAATGAAAATTGCAAATTCATGAGATAAATTTCCACAAACCAGTTTTCTCTCTTAAAAGTGCGTATTAAGGAAAATTTAATAAAACATAACGTAGAAACTCCTCCACGCAGCCTTTCAATAAACGCTGAAAACGTACTTTTTACTGTGAAACTGAAGGTCGTAAAAATTATGACTCATTTCACGCCCTACTTGACGATTTATATAGTTCCTGAATTTTATCTGTGATATGCAGGATTAAATTATATACAATATGGAATTCAAATATTCTGATATAAATTTTATTCTTTTTCGGTCATACATTTAGAAATATTACTTATTTATTTATTAAAATAACAGTCCTTAAGGAATTCGTTTCATGGCGACAAATAACAGGTACCATATTTTAGTTCAAAATAAAGCAAGAGATATTCAGCATCGATTAGTTTTGTAATGTAATATGGCTCAAGAATTGATGATAACTGCATAAAAAACGAAGTATTATAATTTGCAATTCAATAACAAAAAAGAAAATAATCAAAGAAATCGTAATTTAACTCGTTTAACAATAAATAAGACAAAACCTACTATGACACTAATCCATTAATTTCTACCATATATACAATTCGGGACTTAGACAAGATATTTGAGTAAACCATGTACTACAACCGTCAGTGGCTATTGCAAAACAAAGCGTCTTATTGTCGACAATGACACGACAAATAAATCTGCGACAATGCCGTTGACTATATAGAATACGATTAATTTTCATGTAAGAAATAAAAGATGGCAAATTATTTTCTTGGTCATTATGTTGTATAATACGCATGCAAATTGTTTAATTTCTGTGTTGGTAGATAAATAATTGTAGATAAAATTAAGACCACACTTATTTCAAATACTGTATTGGCAGCAGAGTTATAATCACAGATAAATTATAGTATGATCACAGATAAATTATTGCTTACTATAAGCAAGTTGTTGAAATCCATTGTTATTATAAATATAACGACACATGTTATTTTGTATGTTCATGTGGTTTTATGATAGCGTCCGAGACCAGATTTATATTAAATTTATTAATATTAAATATATTGTATTAAGTGCAAAATTTAATATTACATAATGCACTCTGCTTACATTTACCTTGTAAATTATTTGGTAACAATTTTTCTGAATTTATAAACGAATATTATTTGATATGTGATTAAATAGCTGCCAATGTATCGCGTTGGAATGATTTCTAAAAATTTTCATGTTGTGCACAAAAAAATATTCGTAAAATAATTCATGATTTTCGCAAATTTTACTTCAAAATATGTTATAGGAATATATAATTTTATTCAGATATAGTTTTAAAAATATAGATGTGTAAAATAATAAGAAGAAACTTTTTTTCAGAGCACGGAAAATAAAGTTTCCCTATATTTTATAATTATTTTATTGTACATAAAAAATAAAGCCTGTACATTTAATGTTAGTTATAATTCAATATGAGCTAACATGTTCTATTAACTAATTGGTAACAAACAACCAAAACCAGGATTTCATTGGCCATAAACGCTGATTAAGTTTTAATTCTTCCAAGATAATATTTAAAATAATATTTTGAGCTCACCATCGTCATCAGATTTGTTATACTCAGTATTGGATTTAGTCGAAAAGGATACTCGAATTATTATAAAAAAATTACAAAAGTTTTTTACGAATTAATAGCATCAAAAACAGTTTTATGCTATCAGCTTAGAATGAAAAGGGTTTGTAAGAAATTACGTTTATATGCCCGATTCTCATTAATTAGCGTTTCAGTCTAGGACCGATTCTACTCAATCAATATTTTAAGTTATTTGATCGTTTTCAATACACCAATAAAAATATACCAGCACCGGTTGCCCGATTTATTTTGCTTTGCAAAAAAATTAATTTCTTATAGCAGAATACAAAATTTTATTGCTAATTTTGATAGTTTCTGTACTGCGATATGTACAGGAATCTTTTCATCGAAACGATCCAGTTTCTTGTATAATTGCCGACAAATTTTTATTCATGAAAGAATGTTGGCCTATTAAAATTGATGTTCTGTCTTATCAAGGGGAAGCCATTTTAAAAGACGAGCTTTGAAATAAAATATAATTAAGGATAATTTTCCAGTGTAAACTATAAAAAATGGAAAATGAGATGCCTCTACTACTAAAAACGTACCACATTAAGTTGTACCGAAAGTCAACTGTGAATTCTAGAGTTTAGGGTTACGCAAATATATTTGCAGATATTCTAATTTGATAAGTTTTAAAAAGAACAACACGCGGAGATACCAATTTCTTTTCCAAGACTTAGAAAAAATAAAAACGACCTTATATCGATACATTGAAACATTAGGTACAAATTGGTTTACTTTCAAAACTTAGGTAATTTTTGACAAAGGACACAGTTGTTACATAATTTAAGAACTTACTTTTATGTTGAGAGCTGAAAAATAAAAATTGTGGATAATGAAATTTAGATTAGTTGAAGATTCCTCTAGAAACAAAGAAATGATTTAAATTTTATAGATTTTAGGCTTTGCAATTCTACAAGAATGTACAATTTTAAATTCCTAAATAAAATAAAAGAAAACCTTGGTAACAATTTATTTTTAAAGGAAAGTAGAACAATTTTTGGCAAATTCATCCAAAAACTTTTTTGGATATGAACGTCGAAATAAGGTGTATATAGAAAAAATCATATGTTTCAGCAGATTTAAGCCTCTATATTGTCAAAATCTTGCAAAATCATAATATTTCTCGTATAATCAAAATATTTCAAACAGGCTTTTTGGACATCGAAATGTTTTTTTTTGTGCCCATAAAGCAGATTTGTGTGTAACGTTAAACTTAATACGACCAAGGAACAGAGTAATATATTATTACAAAATAATTTCTATTTAAAATAATTAAGATTATCGGAAAATTTATTCATTTTCTAATTGTTTACGTATAAATTCTAATATAAGTGGAGAGATAAATTTTTTTATTTACATTGCAATAAATTCAGACAAGTAATTTTTAAAAATTTAGTATTTTCAGGGTGTCTTTATTAAGAAATGAGAGCGAAGAACCACTGGGAATTCACTTCATGTTAGCAAACTTTGGGAATTCACTTCATGTTAGTAAACCGAAGTTTTTTTAATTCTTTTGTCAAATTATTTTAATAGAAAATACAGTCTATGTGTACTATATTAATCATAAATCAAGGAAATATGGGGAAAGTAGTTAAAACAGTTTTGTAACCATGGTTGTTCTAGACGTAAAACAAAAAAAATATTTATCCAAAGATCGAAAATCCTTAAACACTACATTTTATTATACGAACAAATTTTCGATATTACAAGTCCAACTTGTTAAAAGTAACGTGGGCATATTTGACAGTCATAAACTTTTCAAACTTCACAGACTATACTATTAAGATGATCAGATATTTTATTTGATATTGGATTGCCTTAGAGCAGTATATCTTCATGAATATGTTAGAATCTACTAAACATATTTCATCAAATATATATAAAAAAATAATAAATACCCGACCGAATCGTTTTTATTAAGAACAACACTGTTTTGTTCTTCTGTAAGAACAACAATGTTTATTATTACATTACCCTAAAGTGAAGAAAATATTTCAATGAAATATAATATTGGTAATGTATTTACATAATATAATAATTTTCTTTAATTATTGCAAAAGAAACATTTGCAGTGCGTATCAGTAACATGCAATAAAGTATATATGTATGTATATATATATATATATATATATATATATATATATATATATATATACTCAAACCAAAATGTGATTTTTGTTTTACCAGGCTAGCTCTCTCCAAAATTGCCAAATAACTATTTCTATAATTTTCACCATTGCCTAAATATCTAGGTTGATATATTTTATAAGCAAGCCAAATTACACGCCTTTAAGTCAGACGCTTTATGAAAAATATGATAGATTGAGCGTAGAGCAACAACATAAAAGTATGTTTACTTTCAAAATAACATAATGTTTTACTTTAAAACCTAGCTTATAATACATAATAAAAAATTGGTTTGAAGAACTAATTTAAAAAATGTAATGAACAAGGTAGAAACTATTTCATCAAAAATAAAATAAACTGTTTCTTGATTTCGTAGGAAATGAGGAATTGAGGCCTTGTATCGGCGCGTTGACATTGCGAAAAGTAAAAGGTGAACAAATCAATGGATGGCGCCTGCCTCCCCTGAAGAATAAGTGAAAGCTTTTTATCGATTACTCAACGAGTTGTCGACGGCAAGATATTTGTATTCTGTTATTCTTTATTCCTTATGACTCAAAATGTTAGGTATTATGTTCTGTAAACTAACCTATGTTCATTAATCTTATTGCACAAAACATATGAATGCATGTGTATTTTGTGTCATTATTTAAAATTTTTGATATCTCCATAAAAGTGTGCAAGCCATTTGGATGACTGGCTACTGAATAGTGCGTAGTATTAAAACATGTAAGTAACAATGCGATATTTTAAACGAACTAGAGATAGTAACGAAATGTATAACATAGTTAATTAACAGTCTTACCAAATTTTGTAAGAAAGTAATTAAACATTTTTGTAATTATTCTTTAAATTTCAAAACAAAAATTGAAAAACATTTTTTTTTTATTTAGTAATTTTGGAAAGGCCAACTCCGGTGAAATCAAAATAATTTTTTTACTTTTGAATATGTGGAAAATAAGTTGAACGGATAAGATGCAAGAATTTCAGAAAAAAATTTAGAATATCACATAAGATAATATAGTATCTTTGTGACTTTTTCAGCAATATTTCTACTAATATCTATATAGTAGAAATATTGCTGAAAAAGTCACAAAAAATGTACTGAATATCTAATACATTATCAATATAAATAATTGTTAAAAAAGTAAATTGGTTTAAAAGCGCTCGCATAAAATTTGGGATCCACAAACTTAAACCGGGTTAGAAATATTATTATAGTATATACAAAATTTTATATTTATCAAATTGCTCCAAGCATCCTCAAGTTAATAGATGATATTACCATTTAAAGTTTGAAAATCTTATCGATATTTGTAACTGGGTAAAAATAATAGTTTAAATAAGTAATTTTAAAGGAAATATTTACTATTTAAAAGAATAAATTTGTGCGTGTCAAATCCGAGGCGCTATTGGAGTTTACTCCTTAAGTACGATTGTCTTGGAATGTATAAAATAGGTAACGCTGTATATAAATATAAAAATCAACATCATTAAATGTAAATGGAAATTTTTTAATAAAAAATGATGAAAATATAATTATTTTCAAGTAAAACACAAATAATGAAGATCAAATTTATATAAAAAAAATTTAAAACATTTGGTAATGTCAGCCTAAGAAGTTAAAATTAAAAGGGACTTTTTTAATTTGTAGGATAGAAGACACCACTTATTCATACATAATGACATTTAATGATTACATCTTAATATAAGCGAAGGATAGTAAACTATGTGTCGCCATAAGAAAATACCAAATATATATATTGATATAAAGTAAAGATGCTCGGAATCGTTGCGTAGTGAGCCCACCTAACTGTTATACTTTTTTAACGCTCTGAACTTCGTACGCTTAGAACTTCTGATTTTACTCCTCGTAAAACTTCATACTGGCCGCTATATATGAAAATCGATTCTTAAGGAGTAAACACTAAAAATTTATTTAAATAACGATTTGAGTCAATAAAATTCAGTTAACAATTTATAGATCTTTGTTCAAAAGGAAGTTTGCCTAAAAAATTAATAAAAACAGATAATTTCTCTAAAAGGCTCCAACAATTCTATTCCCTGTTTAATAACCGTTTATAATATTAGTAACATTTGATCGACCAGACCCGAAAACCTTATTTAATTAATCATGTGTACGTTAAGTATTCGCATTCGCAACGGCAACCAGAAAATATGCTTGAGTTGGAGACTAATATGACAGTCTATGTTTGACTATGTTAAATAATGGAGTTTTGTAAGCAACAACGATAAAATGAAATTTTTATTTTTATACAAAATAAAATTTTAAAATATTTGAGAGATTAATGCAAGTATAATTAATTTATGAAACATATATTAACAAATAAATAATTATTCATTATAAAGAGGAAAATATTTTTCTGACATTAGAGATTTTCAAGTTACTTTTTTAATTTCTCTCTTTCGTAATTTCTTTCTTTTTTAGTCTCTTATTAAATAATTTTTTTTTAAATATGGAACTTTTAACATTTTTATATAGAATGTAATATACTAAATATATGTGTAAATATAAGGTAAATTAGAATATAAATTTAAAATAATTTATGATATCACGTAAGATTATATTACACACACTTCTACATTACTCCATCCTAGTTAGTCCCCATCATTGACATTTACATACACATACAAAAAACGTTGACCTGTTTTTTTAAATATTGATGGTTGTAACGAGAATATTCAATTTACGATGTATAGCAATCGGAAAAAATTCTACCACGATATCGTTATACATAAAAAAATTAAAGAAAAAAATATTCATCACCATATACTAATCCGATATAATAAATTTTAGTGTGTACAAAGGATATAGTTTAGAGTATTTACGATATTGAATATATTTGGCGTTAATTTTGTAGAAATTCATTATTCACAATTGAATGAAACTACGTATTATTTCAACTTTATTTAAGTTCTGTATCATGACCTAGGTTTCGTTGTACTCCAACATCTTCAGGTGGGCTATTAGCAAAGATATAATAGCTGCTAGCCCACCTGAAGATGTTGTAATACAATGAAACCTAGGTCGTGGTAAAGAACTTAAAGAAAGTAGAAATAATACTACATCACGTAGTTTCAGTAATACTACATCACATAGTTTCATTTAATTGTGTATTTACGATATGGTAATCATATAAGAAATCGTTAGTTAATTTTAAATTCTCTCTAAATATAGGCCCGATATGGTCTTCGATAGCGAAGACCATATCGGACTATATTTAATAAATCCCAGACGCCGTTAGACGCTGACAAAAACATATCGCTCCTAAATGAAAAACCAATAATTTAATTTAAGGTCACGATATGGCTCTCAATTGAAATTAAATTCTTCTACCTTTTCACCACCCCCCGGTTTGCATACACGAGGACTCGGCAATTGAACAGGAAATTGCCACTTCCGTTTGCCGAATTTTCCTCGATTGCAAATTACTTTTATTTTTGGAAGTTAGATTTTAGCAAATGCATTTTATACAATACTAGCTGGGCTGTGCAAATAATTTGCAAGTTACAAAACATAAATAGTTTACTCAAAAAATTAAAATTTTTTTTTTAATTTTTGTCATTAGCGATGATGGCAGTTTCAAAACAATAGCTAAAACATTTTTAAAACACCATTTTTTGATGAAGGATTAAGAAACATATGGCGTACCGACAAAAAACACTTTGAGAAATAATATAACTTTTTAGAAGTATTAGGATTTAATAAATTTTGAAATAGAGGTAGAAATAGTTATAATATTATAATACTTACAATTGAATTTATAAAAAGTGCTCGGATATTTTTTTATACGACGTAATCCATAATAAAGTTTATAAGTTACATGGGGCAAATAAAATCCGACTATAATTCTCATAAATTGAATAAAATATAAATTGATAATAAAACTGAATGGAATTTAAAAATATTTGATTTTAATAAAATGTTATACTTCCTACTCGCATAACGAGACCAAGTGTATGAGGTAAACTTTGCTTCCTTCATTATATTTTATAAAGTCATTAAATTGAATACGTAACCAAAAATGTATAGTAAAAAATTAATTTGTATAGTCTTCCTATTTGATTATATTCAAATTTACGTATGTAACTATTTAAAATCGTGTTCGAACCACACTCCAGTCTGATAATCTTAACGACTTCATAAAAAATTTTCTATATGTCGTAATTCCTAACAAATGCACCTAATTTTTCTAGTAACATTGTAGTTTCAAATCTGATTAATTGTTTTAAAAATGTATGCAACCGATTTATGCAATTGATTTATTACTGCAATAATAGCATATGCATTGCGAAATTTAAAACAAACTTGAATGGTATTTATTCTTTATTTTTGCATCTTGCTTTTTGAATTATGGCCATCGAAATAAATTGAATCCTCTGGATGTTAAAATATATTTGGGATAATGTTAATCGTTTATGAGGGTAGTCGCTTGACTAGATCAAGTGTTTCATGAAAACAGGAATTATATGATGAGGATAGTATTTCTCTTTAAATCGGTGCAAATATATATATATATACATATATATATATATATATATATATATATATATACATACATACACACCTACATATATATGTGTGTGTGTGTATATGTATTATTAACAAAAAATCCTTATTATCTTCCACTATGGAAACCGAGACTCTTATTTTAGTTAGTCATGTTTATTTGTTATTTAATTTTAAATATTACACTAGATAGAATAGACAAAATGTCTTTAATATTATTGTGGGCAATACAATGCTTCAGATTTACTATTAGCTAGAGTGAAAGCTTTATTGCCTCAGTGAAATACAAAATATTTTCATGTGAATTATCGTCAAGGAGAAATACATTTACTTTCCAACTTTGAAATACAACGCCTAGTTTCTGCACAACAGGTAATCGTTAATTTCAGAGCTGTATCATTTGTTCTTAACATTTTTTCAAGATTTAATAAATATAAATTCTTACCTTGCAGACACTCCTTCATCTAGCGAACTTTATTTCTATAAAATTCCTAAGTAAATTTTAACAATTTATCCTATTGAATTATTGAGAACAGCCAGATATCTATAGAATTTAAAGTTATTTATTAATTTATAAATAACCAGAAAATTATTTAAATAATTTAGACAAAAATATGGAAAAAATACATATACAATTGACAAGTGATTTTTCTGGTCTATATGTAAAAGTGCTTGGTTTGTGTGTATGGTGTATTATGGACAAAATATTGCTACAGTATTATTAGAGGTAAGTCGGAATGAATTTTACTCTATAATTTTAATCCTTTTGTAATTTTTCCCACTAGTTACTATTCAGAATACCGGGCTACTTTCCATAAAAAGTCATCTCTTCTTGCCTTTCTTCGTTCGTTTTTATATATTTTAAGGGTATACAAATATTAATGAAATAGCTTGCTAGAAAGTTCATCCTTTATATTGAAATATGTATTGCTTGTTTTACACTATTTATCAATATTACTTGTCCTCGAGTTATATACATATGAAATTTTTAAATTTTATTTGTAACCGGACACAGCATGGATATATTTTCTGTGCAGTTTACTAGCAAAATTTACTGCTCATATTAATGAATTACTAAAAATAAACTAGTTGTCAATATTATCCGTACAACTAATGTTTTTGGCTTCTTTATATCAAAGATGGAAAATTATTAAAACTTTTGAGAAAGAATAATATACGGAAATCATTGCAAGAAGATTTGGGCTCAGATACAAAAAATTGATTTCATGGTAAGTGGGAAAACAAAATGTCACAAAAGTAACGAAAAGAAATATTCGGATGATGAAAGTTCCATTGAATATTTAGTGGAACATAACAAAAATGTCAAGTCAATGGAAGTGAATGTGGATAATACTTAGTAGTCAACATCTCCCATAGAACGCTATGCTATTAAATAATAAAATAATATAAAATCGACTTCTACACAGTCAAAACCATGAAATAAAATTGTAAGGCAAAATAGCGGAGAACAAATATTAATGGTAACATTGCTTATTTTAAAAATATTTGCATATCTTTTTTTCTTTTCCACACATCGTCGATAGTATTATCTACCTTAATAATAAAGATATCAAAAAAGTATATAAAGAATACAAAGTTAAATTTAAGGAAAAACATTTTCTTAAAAGATGTGACCACATTCGAATGATATGATTTATTTAAATTTATTTCGAATTTATTAAATCAAGCAATAAAAGTAATGAATAGATTTAGCAATATTCCAGTTTTCTTTGCTTCGATGATGCTAATACAAGATAATATACTTTGTCTTCCTTTTAACACAAAGTTAAACAAACAAAAAGTGAAACATGAATGACACTAAAGCTTTAAACTTCTCTGTATTTTTGGATCCGAACAACCAACTAGCAATTATTTGCTTTCATAAGAAGAACACGATTTATATATCATGTTTTATCAAAGCTAGTTAAATATATTATAAGTGAATGATGGACGAGTGATGCAGAATGTTATTACCTTCGAATATACCAAGGTTCATAAATATCTAGAAAAAAATTGACCAAAACGAAATTTTAAAAGAATTAGCTGCCACACTTAAAGATTCTAGACGTAATTTTTTCATCACATTTTACATGACAAAACATTAATTATCCTGAAAGTTGATCTTCATTCATAGAATAGTTCATTGACTGAAATAATAATACTATCAAGAGTATGACAGTATTTTTTAAAAACTAATTGAATAATTCTTTAATTTTATTATTGAAGATATATTGCTACAATTAAGTAACCAGAAATGTGCTATTACTACGTCAATAACATGAATGTTGTATAGAACCTTTATTTAACATGGAAGAGCGCGGTAGCGAGCAGGAAAATTCTCGACAACCGTATGCATGCCACGTTTTATTTATAGGAACCATTTGGAGCCAGTGTATTTGGGTCATGATACTCCAACAATAAGTTGTTTTATGTATCTGATTATAAATTTTCACACAAGCGTGTAAAGGCCACGATTCATTTTAAATTTCATAAATAAAATATCCAGAGTTCCGGAAATATTAAATAAAAATTTACCTGATTTGGATGAATAAGGTAATAAAATTTAAAGCAAATATTACAAATTTATGTTTCTTATTAAAAGTAATTTTTCCTTATAATGAAGTAGTAACAATATCACATGGTAAAATTTTGATATCGGAAAGCGTCAAAAAATGAAAACAGTTTTGAAATAATCGTTTTTCTTAAACAAAACATTATTTAAATCTATAGCAAATAAAAAAAATAAGCAATAATTTAACATAGTAAACAAAAAATTAAGCTATTATTGCCTTTACGAAATTCTGAAATAAAATGTAGATTCGGTCAAAGCCGTGTTTCATTGTATTGTTGTGTAAATTTTACTCTGAAATATTGCAAACGTGCCATAGAAAAGTTTAGTAATGAATATAACATAGATTAAGTTTTCACAGGGACGATTATTTTTAAATTGAGATATAAAAATAGTAAATTAAAAGTAAAACATTTAAGTTGTGGTGACTTTTGCAACTATTAAATGTTTGAAACAAGCTAGACAATGCAACAATTAAACATTTAGGTGCGTAGCAAAGCTATTTTTGAAACGAAAAAAAGGTTATTTTCTAAAGATAACCATTGTTATTTTATCGTTTTTTTAAGAGAGAAATACAAATGTAAAATTTGATAACATTTTATTAAGTAACTAATTGAATCACTTAGTAACAATAGTGCCTACATGTACTTTGAATTTTAAATTCCATTTGGTTTTAACAAATTATGGATATATTTCTGTGGACGTAATAAAAAAGCCTACAGGAGTTTTAAAGCTATAAGTTAGTTGTATTTCGGAAATTTGTTCCGTAGGAAATTCGTTTATTTTGAGACGAAGGGTTCTTAAGCTAATTGTAGTTAGTATTTTCCCATATCACTAAGTATCTTCAAACTTTAAAAGTGTTTTTTGTTTGCAAATAAGGAAATTCTATGATTGGCGCAGTGGGAATATTTAATTTAAATGAAAAAAAATGTCTTTTACTTTTAACTTTAAAATTTTTAATGATTTTGTAATTTGAGACAGTTATAAAAATATTCTTCTGAAGGTTTGATTTATTGGTACCCTCGTGATAATATTGACGTCAATTCATAAACATTCGCTGTCAGTTTAACTGTGAAATTTTACATTTTGATATGTTTTCCATTTGCATTTTTATTTATCCCGATGCCCTTATTTTGGCCTTTTTGTGCTGATACATTTGTTGAATTTTCGATAATAATATATGTATTTATTCATAAAACCTTCAATCGTTCAAAAAGCATGGCAACCATTTACAAATATTATTATTTTTCTGTGTCCTTGTCTTATTATTATTACTTCGATTTCATTTTATTTATTCGACTATTTAATGCTTTTTACTTATTCGTTTTAATAAATTATATTAGTAAGCAAACTCTTAGGAAGTATTTGAATTATTTTGGCTATTCGCTTGTTAATTTTAATTTTAGTGTCGGATACGTGTAAAGTGACGAAACCCCAATACAAGTTTTTGAAAAAAATTCTACCAAGATAACATTCCAAAATAAAACTAAGTAATTCAAAGTTGATACACAACACGCATAAAACAAGAATTCATTTTATCTATAATTATTAACTTTCACCCGCGGATTCGCTCACGTGGTTATAGTTAAATAATTATAGGGAGATATTAAACTATGCAGCAGTATGTGGAAACAATAAAGGGATTTAATTTTAATTTTCGTGATATTAAAGTAGAAATAATAATGAAAACAAAAATATTTTCTTCTAAATTAGGGTTTAAAGAAAGTCGCTCCGTTGCTACCTTATATTGCGTATGTAGCATTTCAAAATGTCACGTCTATCCACTATTTCGTTGAAACGTCGCTTTGTTATTCTCTATGTGTACTTTTTTTTGTTTTAAATAAAAAGTTTTCCAAAGGAATTACATTTTCCGTGATAAAAAATTACCTATATTATTTTCGTGCCCGCCAACTATCCTTTTAAAAAAATCACATCCGTCGGTTGCTCGGTTACGATACAACAGAATCACAAGCAAATACACATTATATTTTTAATATTAATCGGGATCGTATTATTAATCAAGACGAGGTTTCCCGGGTTGGAAAGTAGCCTATGCCATTTCTTAGTTATCGCTCCGCAAAAAAATCACATTGATCAGTAATTCGGATATGAAGTGAAGGAAGGATAATTTAATTCGCCTTTGTGCCTTTTAATATTAGTTTAGATTATATTATCAGTTAGGATAAGATTCCCCGGTTTGATAATTAGGATTTTAATATGAAAAAGAGAATATTGAATGTATATGGCGTTAATTTTGTAGAAATTCATTATTCACAATTAAATGAAACTACGTGATGTAGTATTATTTCTACTATCTTTAATTTCTTTACCACGACCTAGGTTTCGTTGTATTACAACATCTTTAGGTGGGATATTAGCAAAGATAGATATCTTTGCTAATATCTATATATATATATATATATATATATATATATATATATATATATATATATATATATATGTATATGTATATATATATATATATATATATATATATATATATATGTATATATATGTATATATATATGTAAATATGTGTATATAATAACAGTAAAACTAGTGCCAGGTTTATCCACAGTTATTGATTAAATCTGACTCACTAGTCACTAACTTCAGATCGTATCTGAATTACGTATAAGATATTAATAAATTTTTACGAACTATAGGCATTTATTCATAAAAAAATGACTCATTCTACCATAGTGACGAATACAATCTCTAATATGGAAGTAGTAATTAGTCAGGATATTTTTCAATCATATTCTGCAGAGACTTTGCCCTGTATCTACGCTAGATACATATTTAATCAATTCGTTACAAGCACTAAAATTTGAGTTGCCAACATTGATTAAACACGAAATTATTTGATCTTCCTATATATTTTATTGGTTGAATGTGGAATTAATATATTTAGTTTATAAATAAAATTTAAAGACGGTTATTGTATCCTTATATACATATTAAATGTATGAATGATAATTTTGTCATGTTTCGTGATATTTATCGTAATATTAATCCATTTTGGTATAAAATGACAGTTAATATAAAAGTAATATAATATTTAAAAATTGTCCGGAAATGCTTAACTAAAAGTTTAAATAAAGGAATTTTTTCATGTATTGCAATTACGCTTAAATGAGAACAGGAAAAAAAAAGAAAAGTAAAAAATATTTTTTTGTGAAATACGGCAGTTTGTGAAAAATAAATATGCGCATATTTCAACATACATTCTAGGATGACGTATTATCAGCATCGTTTAATTACAATTTTATTTTATTCTATCTAGTCCTAGTTTAATTTATGAATAAGTTTACTTCAGACACTGCGCATTTCACTTTTAGGAGAAAATGTAATAAGCGACAATAAAATTGTCCACAAAAAGTTGGACTTAAATATTTGGTAGAAATCGTTTGTGTTACATTAAAAGTATTTAAAAATTGCGAAATAAAAACGAAAATTGCATAAACATGTTGTGTGTTGGGTAGTCTAGAGTTTACACTGATGGGTAAATTTTCATTTGGTAGTTTCCTATAATTATTTTCAACCAATTTTTGTGTACATTATGAAAAGAAAAATGAAATTTTGTTTTGAATAACTGCTTTAAATATTTTTAAAATCTTTGTCGCGTAAAACTTTCGATAAAAAAATTGTTTCTTCTTTCTTAATATATCAGATTAAAAAAACACTTCCCCAAATATATTTAAAAGAAAAGTTTTTCTAAATATATCGTTGTACATCAAATATTATAGCGACATCACAATCACAAATAAAAGAAAAACAGTTTAAATATTTTCAGTAATAAACATCACAAAGCATGCCGGGGTATAAGTCACCTGCAATCGGAAAAACCTCATATTCTCTCATCAAAGAATCAATCATGAAAAGTGATGGCGCGAATGAGCGTCCGCGGTCGATTCGCATTTATATTCGAAACCATTCTCATATTATGTACACGCTAGCGTTATTAGCCGAAAAAATTATTCTGTCATCATTATCTGACATATCCAAGTTTTGGATAATATCGACTTTGTTAACATATATGATCCGATATTATATTCACCATAAAGTAAATATTTATGGTGAATATAATATCGGATCATATATTGGGTTTAATAAGAAGTAATTAACCACATGTTCCGGTAGTTAAATAATTGAATAAGGAGTAATGTGACACATAATTTAAAATTATTTATGATGAAATTTGTTTGGTATTAATGTGCTTATATTATTGAAATATGTCTCCAGAACAATTAAAGTTCATATTTATACGAAACGTTTTTCACAACGAAACGTAAGAAAAATTTGATATCCATTGAAGGAATATATTTAAAATTGACGTAAGTTAAATGTTTTAGTTCTTGCCCGTCGTTTATATTTTTTTAATTTTGTCGCGGAGTATACCTGTATATACTGCCGACTTTGAAGTACATATATCAATCTTGGTAAATATTAACCTCCAGAAAGAAATTTGCTGAGGTGTAGCAATTTTTACTATGCTTGTATTTATGAAATTATGTTGAGTAAAATAGAGTTGAATTGTCTGCACATAGTATATAACTGGTTTTATTATTTGGAGAATTCCGGTAAGTACCAATAGCTAATACATACATACTTCGAAGTCGTGATGCGATTTTTTTATTGAAGAAAATCTATTTTAAATTGAATGTCGGTTATTTAAGATGTATTAAAATAGAGATCATATCCGATAGAAAGTAATAAATGTTCAAAATGTTTATCAAAACCGCAAAAACCAAAATTTCACGGTTAAACGACAGTAAAACTGAAAAAACGTATACTCTCTATTGCACTGTTATCTACTAACATAAATCTTTACGGTTTCCTTAGTGGTGGAGTTTTTATCTTTACATGTAGTAAACACACTTATAATACTAAAAAAACAGTATTTATGACGAGACTTTTCTGCATTAGTCGAGAAGGTACTTATTAATATTTTCTTCGTCTTATATATGTTGGTTAAAAGTTATCAATATATACCTCAATAGAATAGCATATATGTAATGCTACGAAGTCCGTGTTGCATTATTTGTACAGGAAAATATCTAGAGAAAAAAAGGAATGTAGAGCAAAGAAGAACTTGTGACCACTTAAAAGTATGTGGTGTTGATACCTGCAATAAAAGCCCTTTCGTGTCCCTGTAGGGTGAAATATCAGATACAATAGAAATGTATTAGATTTAATTAAAAGTATTTACCGACAAGCTTGTGGTTTTAAGGATAAAAAAGGAGGTACTGATGATTACGCAGAATCGTTTGAAAATCATAAAGAAGGATATTTGGGAATTCACATAGGACCCGCTGGCAATAAAGAGCTTTACTCTCTGAAATAAATATTTTTATTATTAAAAGTTTGTTCGAGTTTGCATGACAAATAAAAAGAAATGTAATTAATTAATTAAACAAAATTAATTTACTTAATTTTTATTTTTTTTTCACTTATTATTATACACTGCAGATAAACCAAAGAAATAGTGAGAATTTCTTCTTTTTTTACAATTAACAACTTGAAACAATTTATTTAAATTTTGGTGTCTACATTAGTAAATATTATTGAATGTAAAAAGTTTGGTGCTATATGTTGCCGAAAAATAATTTCAGTTTTTTTCAAAAACGGAGTTATTTCTTTGCACAATCGTTACAATTTTTGTATAAAAATGAAAAAGTATATATATATATATATATATATATATATATATATATATCGGATATAAATAGAATATAAAAAAAGTATTTTTATTAATTAACAATTCCAGATTTAATATACACAGAAAATGGACAACTTTCTTCCTGCATCGATTACAATATATGATTACGAATCGTGCTATATTTTAATAAATTTTCCCGCATTAAATATTATTTAAAACGTTCTAAACATGCAAAAAGTAAACAGCAAAATTATTGGATTAATTTTAATGTAAAATAAAAATCCGATTTACAAAAATCATTTATTTTTTAACTTTCGAAGGAGAGAACTTTTAAGTGCTCGGTATTGCAAAAGACTGCCGGATTTTCAATGAAAGTTATATAGTACTATTTAATATGCCTATTTTATTTACTTTCATCTAAACTTAATATAAATTTATCCAAATGAAATTTTATATTTATTCGAGGCATTTCTTGAATCACTTTATTTTAATAAGACACAAAATGTTATATTATTTTGAATCGCGTAGTTAATGTCCCATGAACCAGTGACGGCGCCACTGGAATGAGAAGCTCCACACTGCAATCCTCAAGCCACTTGAAGAGCGTGGCGGTTAGGGGTATTATATTTCCAAATTGTCCGCGCATCGAGAGAGGACTGTTAATATCAGTGAACGGAGACAGACTGTTGATTTTACAGGAAAAATATCCTAAGTATGCACTAATGAATTTCTAAATAAAATAATTTAATGCAATCTAAGTGAATGAATGAGTGTAAGTTTCTAATGTATTAACGTCTAGTTGAGCACATATTACATACATTTGTATTAACATGAATAGCGTTCCGTCAATCAGTTATTCTAACGGAGTTTACCTAATATAACAGCGCTTCTCTAGAGTAATAATAATAATGAAAATTCTTCGATACCGCTTACTACAACTAATAAATGTTAAACTATTCCCGTTTACTAAAATATTAAGTCAGATTAGCTATGCGCCTGCTTTTACAAATGTTGGCTAGTATAAATTTGGAAATGCCTCAAATATCGTAGGCTTTATGCCTGCTAGGCATTTATAAATTATAATTTCTACAAAGCCAAAGAAAATATTTTCATAAGTCGATAGTATTCCGAGGAAAATTTTATAACTAATGTATTTAATCACATGTTAATCTAATTCCGTGAATTTATAATGTACCCGTTTTAGTATCCTATTCAATTAATAACAATACATTAATATAAAAATTCGACTATAATAACGATGGTTTAGTCAATCGCAACCATCTCTATTTCTTCAAAAAAAAAATAAAATGGTTAAAGATCTATTTTTAATATATTAATTTGTCAATATTTTATTATAATATTAATTTTTCAATACATGGAATATGGGATATATAAAAAACTTGAGAAAAATAAGATATGAAGATTATATATATTCTTTAAAAGTATATCATAACAAAACTTTCAAATATTGATCCGATTATTTAAGAAAACTGATATTTACGATGTGGATTCAACAAGTTCCCGGAACGGAGGATATAGAAGGAGTTTATATGGAATTTTTTAATATGCACGTTTATATGTAATTTTTTAAATAAGAATTTTTTTAAATATGAAAATATTTTATAGATATATATGTATAGATTTATATAAAATCTTAGTCTATTTACTTCGTCCCTCAAAAGGAAGTCGGACAATGACCGATTTTCTTTTAAACATAAGACAGAATTGTGTTTATTTTGAATTATTATTTTATAAACAATAGGTTTTTAAAGACAAGATAATTTTTAGCGGTGATCACTTAGGTTTTCTTTTTCCTAACTAACTTTATGGTTTGTGGATTGTATTTACTTGTATGTTTTGATTATTCCCTGGATTTATTCACATAGGTAGAATCAGGGAGAGTTAATTTTTTAATAAAAACGGTAGTTTAATATAGCCAATTCTTGAATTTGACCAGACGTATATATAATATTTCAACTCATGTAAGCATATGCCGGCATTCTGCAGGATTTGCTTCAAACTTTTCAAAGATGCTGTCACAGGTAAAGTATTTTCAAGCTCGATTGGTTACATAAAAACTCTAATGAAAATTGTTTAATTAATTTTGGTTCGTTTGTATTTTTGATTGACTTAATCAGCCCTAATTCTATATTTTAATCTCAAAACTTTAATTTTGTAGAAGATTAATTAACAAAAATGTTACAACATAAGTGTGAAAAATTTAATATTTATTTAATATATTACATCCTATTATTTAAATATAGAAAATGTTAGTGCTAATTATTGAAAATAATGAATGAAAGGTGGTAAAATATATTTTTTTCCAAAATGATGTACACTTTAAGGTGTCGTAATTACTAAACCTAGTTTCTGTCTAAAAACCTTAAGCTATTAACTATTTTTGAAGCTATCAATATTGAATAAGTTAAACTAAATGAGTCTAACTGCAAGCTGAATTTCATCAATAACAAAATCTCATACAATATTTTTGTTTCTGTTCAAATACCGTCCTTCCCACCTTAACCGCCAGAGCATATCCACAAAATTAATACAAAAAGAATTATACGCATAACGCGATTAAACAAATACTATTTGCTATATGACTCAAATATAAAAAAGATTACAGGTGCCACCATATACTCCAATATTTTATTTAAAAAAACTTTATTACGAACAACCGTTCGCATGAATTTTGATTGAAATTGATTACCTCTTTTGTTTTCGATTCCACTTATTTAATTTCCACTTATTGAATTGAAAATTCATTTTTTTTCCCCACTAATTCAAACCACTCTAGTTACGTAAAGTGACGAAGTCCAACGCATATGTTAAACTGCATTTTAATAACTTACTAATTTCCCTAATTTTCGTAAATCATCTTCGTTTCAATTATAAAGATACGAAATCTTTGATTGATAATAAAAATATTGTGGTAAAGCTTTTACATGGATTTTTTATTATGCTTTTACATAGTTTTGGCTTAGAAGAATTACAGCGTAATTATCTGTCTGTATATATTATTATCCTAAATGCCTTTTTTGATACATGTTAATTGACCTACTTGAACTTGTAAATATCTTATTAAATTACAACTATTCCATACTATGTAATGATATTTTTAGATCAATAAAAATATATGATATGGAAATAAATTAAAAAGCTAAAACAGGATTTTGGACTGAAAACAGGATTTTGGTAAAGCGTAGGTAGGTGGTACTTAAAGCACCACCTAAACATATTTGTGTCAACTGTGAACTAATCAAACCAATTTCCCTAATATCCACAAATATATACATCCTATAGCTTCTATTTTTTCAACACTATCATATTATATACAACTAGATTTAATATGTAGAGGGATCGTTTGTGGAACGACACTTGAAACCTGACATTGAACTAACTTCTTTTTAATTTTTCGTGTGTTTATAAGTAATGTATTTACAAATTGTTAATTAATGTTTAAAACCATTGTTGGTTTATATTTTACAATACGATTTAAAGCCTGGGACGCAACATAATCAAATATGGATACAGCATAATTTGGTTTAGGTAATTACGTATTTGCGGAAAACACGAGTATCGATTATTATAAATAAACTCTTTTATCTCTAAACAGTATAAATTCCGAATCAAAATAGCGTATATGTTTTTAAAAAACTTTCTTGATAAATTTCCTAGCGGAAAATAAGTCAAATTAAGTTTCTGTGAAAACTATATGTATTTTTAGGTTTCAATTTTATCTTGATCGTAATTGTTATACAAACAATTAGATAAATCTTTCGTTAATGCAACTCTTGGTTTATTTATGTAAAATGGATTTACATCGCTTAATGAAATATTCCATTAAATAAAATTTAGTTTTAATACACTTTAAAAATAGAGTTATATTTAATTAGAAATCTTTTTTTAATAGCTTCATTTTGTCTGAATTTTAGTTTTAGTGGAATCGGAAGGTAATATAATATAATTTTGATAAAAGTCGATTCAATAGATTTCGAATTAATTTTATAAGTTTTGCATTCGGAACATCAACTTGCATGAAACTTTCGTTTTTTACGTAGGTGTTTCTGTGATATTTTTCTTAATAAGTATCGGTGTGAAAACTCTGGTAATTGATGAAAATAAATGGAAAATTTAAAACGTCAAAAAGGTTCTGTATCATATACGCATTAGGCAAATTAATTTTTAAATTCTGAAATGATGATACATTTATGTATTAAAAAGCCTTAGATCGTTCTGTGGATATAAATTAGCTGCTTAATAAAAAAAAAACGTTTTCTCCAATTCAAAGTGTTATTATTTTATGTCTACCATATATTTCTTGATAATACCATATTTTAATTTAAAATTAGGACTATGGGTTTTAAGTTTTTCAGTGTATTTAAACATTATATTTTTTTAAATTTTCAGTGCATTATTTAAGAATAATTACTTAAGTGCCTATTCGACTACTAATAAATTATTTTTCCGTAGTCATTTTACAAAAAATATGTGTAGGAGCGTGTGCGCGCTTACGCTCGTGTGCCCATGTGCATGTGCATTTGGGTGTGTGTATGTGTGTGTGCCTGTGGTCAGGTGCAACTGTGCACATGCGCATGGGTGTGAGCGTGCGCCTATATGTGTGTGTACCTATGTGTATGTGTTTGTGTGAGTATGTGTCGATAAAAATCTGCGGTAGATGAATATGGACTTTGACATTCCGGAAGTTGGAGTTGCTCATGCGACTCATCTTTCATATTTTTTAAATTAAATACCACAAAACATTTTCAATACTTAAGGTTAATGGATACACAAATAATTTCGATCTTCCAATAATTCTCATATATGTTATTTGCGCGTATATTGCAAATTACTAATTCTTAAACGGAGCTGAGAAATGAAAAGTGGAGCCTAAACTTTCTTTTAAAAGACATTTTTAATAAAACCTTGAAAATGATATAGGCTTAAAAATTATTTTCAATCTTCTTCCAAATCAGAGAAGATACTTGTCAAAATAAAAAAATTATTTTGACATAAATTTGCAAATTTTTATCCACGTAACTTTAACATTATAAAAACTCTAAGGATGTGACAAACGGATGAAAGTACACACGGACGTGAAGGATTTATAGCAGTTTTGGGTTCGGTCAGATATATTTATTTAATTATGAAAATAATAATTAAACGAAAATATATGGATAAAACTAAAAACATGTTATAGAAAATATCACACTAAAATTGTCATATATTATATTCTGTAACATTAATAGAAGTACATTATAAATAGTTTTAAAAATTCCATCTAAACTATATTTGACAAAATCTACGCAATACAAGCTAATTTACACAAGTTGAAATAAAAATTAATAAAACAATAAAAATTTGGAAATATTTTTCAGTTTTTCAATCAACCAGAAAGAGGTATTTTATTATGACCGACTTTGGGTTTCTTACTATTCTCTTCTCTGGAAGAAGATAATAATATCGGTCAGATAGGAAGATCTTGGAAGATCTGCAAGATGTTCCTATCTGACCGATATTATTAACGCTTTTCAAATTCTTATTATTTTATTAAACACGAATTTTTCTTTCCTGTCTTTCCCATCCCAAATCATGTCAATAGTTTTTTTTACTTATACTTTTGTATGTTTGAATTTTTTTACTTATACATTTTTATAAATAATTTTCATTGTAAAATATCTTACAGTCTACTAACTAAATTTCAACACAAATTGTTATGGTTGACTGGAAGAGATTGCTCATGTAGCAATAAGCCCGCCATATGTACTATACATAAAAGTTTATAAATAAATAGACTACTTACTCTGAAAGGAAGACTTACACCAAATTCGGAGAAACAGTATCAAACATCAAGTGTTCGGTAATAAAACGTGTCGACACGTTTTTTTTTATATCAGGGAAATAATCAATAATTTAATCTGGAGATATGAATTACTTTTCAATAGGTTTAATTATAGATATGTATGGTTATTAAGAAACTCCTAATAATAGATCATTATATTTTTTGTTTAACGGATTAAATTTCCTATTAAACAAACTATAATTTCAAGTCGTTTAAGAAATGTATAAAATTTGTCTTTTGTTTCAAATTTTGGTTTTTATCTAAAGTAGAAGGGACCGTAAGAAAATAAAATTTTTCATGTTTAATTTAAAATGTGAGTCGATTATGCTTGAGTCACAATTATTACTAAACAATTTTATCCTCGTTACCTTTACGAATTTATTGGAAGTTTGGTTTTACGTAGATAAAAATAAAAAAGTGAAATAAACGAGAAAAAAATATGTAAATAATTTTAAAAATCATGGAGTTCTGCTGTTCATTTTATTATGGAAAAACTAACGTAATGAACACCATCACTTCTGCCTCAAAATATTGTGGAAAATTGTTTTTATGTATTAAATGTTGTGATTACATACTCCAACAATATACAATGTTTATAATAATTTTACTGTAAAAAAGTTTTTTAAATTATTAATTGATTTTTACTTTTTTTATTCTTATATTAAAGGCAAGAATATTTTTTCCGAACTAATATTTAGAACAACTTTTTCAAGTATAAATACTTTATTAAAAAGCTTTTATAGAATTCATATTAACAGAGCAGCAAAATTGAGGTGCCTCTTCTTAATTCTGTGTTTGTTGGCGACTAAGCGCGTATCCTCTCCATGTTTGCCAATTCATCAGTATTGCAAGGCGTCTTTTCTTTTAGCTTGGGATAATCGAAGTCTTTGATCTGAAATACAAAACTTCAGATCGAATAATGGATCTTGCTGATAAATGTAGGCAACAAAGACGTCTTTGTACAAGGTTAGTTTACAAGCCAATGGAATATATATAACATGATATTGATTCTTTCGATATTTGTGGTGCTTAATCCTATATACTCTATGTCCTTAATCCTATAACAAACTTTGTTATACGTATATTCATAGTGGCGCATTCAATTATGTACGATTTATACTTTTGAGAGTATTAATTTAATGAAAATATTAAAGATGGATATCATGTCGATGAAATAAAAAATGAAAGAGTGCGGGTAATTTTTAAATGTAGGAACTAAAGGACACACGGTCTTAAAATTTCGGTCGATATTATAGAAAAGTGGTCAATAAAACCAATTGATCACTTTTCTATAACAATTGTTGCATATCTGTTACTGATCATTCCTATTGGCATTTAAAACTTCTTTTAATTTTTTTCAAAGTAAAAAAACTGGAAAGTCTCTCAACATTTATTAAATAAAAAGAGAAGAAATAGTATTTGTTACATTGTATTTTGTAGTATAAATGTGCGAAAATCTAAGTACTTTACTTATGAATCTAAATATAGTAACGCTATGCAATAATATGGGACAAAGTTAAGCTTTCTAAACGCTCTATCGGTTAGAATTTAACACCTGCACGTGATACAAGTGATATTAATCAATTGGCATATAAGATAAATCTTTATTTTGACTTCTTTTTCAAATGGGCAAAATTAACTTGGTACGAAATAAATAAAATGAGACAACTTGCCTCGTCTCTTTGCAATATCTGTTGTGACGAAACCAGACGAGAGTTAGCAGTCTTGCAAACTAATTAGGTTCACCTGTCACCTTTTTAACGACGAAAAATCGCAGAAAGCGAGCTAACTGTAGTGTCTCCCGCCAAATAAACGAAAGCAAATTTCAATGAATTCATAGTTAGAAATCATATTAAAATAATATAGACATTTATATTTGATAATATTAGAAGTACGAATACATAGTATACATAATTAACATGTAGAAGCATTTCATTATTTATAAATTTAACTTTTTTTTTAAATTAATGGCATAATTGGAAATAAAGTATTATTCCACTGCAATGAAACCCTTTTTTTTGTATGAAAATCGGCTTTTGCCACTCATTCCTCGTCAAAATTGCTAAAGAGGGGCAGGTTTCAAAAATTCATTTGAAATAGTTATACCTTAATTTGAAACGCAAAAAATAGAGGCAAAATAATAAAAATGGCAAAGTGTATATATTTACAAATATACACACATATATACTATTATATAATTATATTAGTGGAATTCATTTTAAACTAATTATTCCTATTCATTTTGGGTATCCCGTTAAATTGGATATTCCAAAAAAATTGAATTGGCAAGATTATAATTTGCATATCCTTTACGTCACATATTCTTTATGAATTTTATCTAAATGCGTATAAATGTTATAATTTTAGAGTTTCTCTCTCATTGTCAATCTAACATTTTATTAATAATGAAATTGATCATATCTCAGTCTTATTATTATAAGTTTCGATTCCATTCCATTTATTAGACTATTTAATATATTTCAGTTATTATTTCTAGTAAATTATTTTAGAAAGTAAATTCTTAAGATATATTTGAATAATTTCTTTTGTTCATTTGCCAATTTTGAATATAAGCAAACGAATGAAACGTCAAAAAGATAACACTCCAGAAAGACGAGAGAAATTAAAACACGCAATGCCACCTAGAATTATTAAAAAAATTTAATGCTCGACCTTTATTTTTGTGACTTCATAGTAATAATGACAATGAAAACAAAGATATTTCTCTCTAAATTAGGGGTTAAAGGGAATGTTTATGCGGCTATCTTATATTGCGTATGTAGCGTTTCAAATTATAACGTATATCCGTGACTCCGTCGCAACGTTGCTTCTTTATTTCAGTTGTATACTTTTTTGTTTCAAATAAGAATTTTCTCACGTAAATGATATTTATCGAAACAAAATATAGCGTATATTATTCCCCGGCCGACCTACTACCTCTGAGCAAAAATTCCGTTGATTCGTTGCTTCATTATTATTCAAAAGAAAAGTAAACAAACACATTTTTGAATTTAAAATATTAATTGGGATTTTGGAATTAGTTAGAATAAGATTTCCGGGCATGGGAAATAGCCTGTATTATCTCTCGGTAGTCCAGTCATATCCAGGTAAGAAAGCAAGTCGATTTATTGTTCAGCTGTGATATGGAAAAAGACAAATAAACACACTTTCATATTTATAATTATACAGGTCATCATCATCAAGGTGTATATATCAAGAGTACAAAATTACACACATTTGTTTTTTCAGCTTTTTGGCCAGATATAATTATTATAAAAACAGAAACATTTTGCTTCACGAAACTTTTCGAATCCGTGACATTTAAAGTTCCAATGAGAAAAAACATTAGGAAAGGTAATATAATTTTCAAAACTACAATATAATTAAATGTATAGATAAAAGTTAGTGATAACAATTGGATGGTTCAATGTTATTTACGTACAAAAAGGCCAATTTCAACCTTCTTTTGAATTGTTACATTTTCTGCTCTCTATTCCTTTCTATAATATTACATGTTTTATTGTAAATATTAAAATATTTTTCTGTTAAAAATACCTGAATAGCTACATGTAAGTAACTATATAATAAAAAATTACTAGGACGATGACTTCCCTAAGGAGATAATTTTCTGTTCATACGATATATTTTGAAAACGCTGCAGTCTAATGTTATAATAATTTAATTAATGCTTTGGTAATTACGGCAATGAAGTTCTGTTTTTTTTATTATAATCTGAAAACTTATATTCCCTATAGACAAATGTTATCTTTTAACCTATCTGTAAGAAACAACTCATATTAAGCAAGAGAATTAGACCTTCGATACACCAGCTAATTCGTAATTATTCAATCAATCAAGTCCGTACATGCCGACATGCGTGAGCCTACAATGTATTAGTAATAAATTAAATCAAAAACCACAGTAAAATTACGTATTGAGAGAATATTAACCACACCTCAAAATTTAAGGGCAAGTCCAGAAATAATATAAAAATACATCGTATTTTAATTGCAACACACGTTTTCTGAATTAATGTCGGATTAGAAATTTAATAAATGAACATTTCACGTATAGGAAAAGAATGTACAACTGAAGAAAATTCTTACCACAGATTTCCTACGAAACGCGTGCCGACATTTACTACGGCCTGACGCCTATTCTACATTTTCACTCACACTTTCTTTGAAGGTAAAGAAGGCTTTTGAAGTTTGCGGACTGCGCGACTTACTAACCTAGTACTTTTTATCTCTCTGTTAAAGACAGGTCAGATGAAGACAGCATCTACTAAGTAATGTGGTTTTTAAATTAAAACGTGTTTATGCTTCATCTTATGACAAAGTGTGCGAAAATACACGGACTATTCATTCTGAAAATTTATAATCCACGTATGTGTGAAAGAATTTTAAATACTCTGTTAATTTTTGAATATTTTAAACCGGTATTTCTCTACATATGATTTTTTTCTTCAATAAAGATTATAATTAATACATGTAATTTTATGCAAACTTGCTACGAGTATAGTATCTTATGCAGTACGAACAAATATTACTTTTACTTTCTTCTTCCAATTTATTCAAAGAAAATGCTACATTTTTAGTTAATACCAAATATAGAGCATTAATTACATGTTTGAACAAAGGAATAACAATTTTGGACAATTTATATAATTTTTAAAAGTAATACACTTATGGTAATTTTTATTTCGTTTTGTCGTTATCTGAATTATAAACAAAAATGAAATTTTTTTCAATTAATAAAATTTGGATTTATTTTTAACTTAGATGTAACAATGTTAAATATCTCAGTCAAAAACTGAATAAATAAGAAATTTTTTTAAGTATGTTCGGGAAAATGATTTTTTTTTAAATGATCTCAATAATTGTATTTAAAAATTTGTATTTAGAATATTTTGTGTTTCTGTAAATTTTTGACGCTATGTTAAGACGCAAGTAAGCATAAGTTTTTATATCAAATAGGTCAGTTAGTCAATTAGTAAAAAAAGTCAAGTTCCTATCGGAATTATTCACTTTACAAAAAAAATTTTTGTTTACTGTCTATGAGTTTGGCTAAAGACAAACAAAAAATATATAACTCCGATATTATCAAAAATCGATGAACAAACTCATAGGGATGGTACACGAGAAATAGCTACAGAGCTACTAACATTTCTTCCTGTTTTTTGGTGCTCCAAAAAGCAAAGCCATATTGGTCCGAATTTTATCAATAGAGTAATTAAAGGTTAGTTTGATAAGTAGCCATAATCCAAGTTTATAATTTTATGTAAAAAACATTCTCAAAGTCAATAAATATTTAATGTTCGAATCAATATATAAAAATATGGTGAAAGCTTGGAAATTGTGTTGTATGATGTCAAATATTTCATAGAACGTTTAGTCGTTGGTCATGCAAAGTATAATTTGGTTATTACTAAAAGTTGATGTGACTTCAGCTAGCACTCCATTACTACTAGCAACTCACATAATAACAGAAAACCTCTAAAATATAAAAGAAATAATAAAATAATATAACTAACTTAAGTATTTCCGGTGTCAACAAAGATAGCATTAGAATAAATAAGCAATTGATGATGTTTAAGAATAGTGAATATGAGGATGTGGTCAAATAAATATTGAATGATTAAAAAAACAATAAAACATTCTGAAACTTCCTAAAATAAAGAAAAATCTAATAATCAAACGTTATGGTGACAAAAAAAAACAAGTTTAACATAATTACGATCACTGACTTTATTGGGAAAGAAGTAGGTACAGTTCCTGTTACAAAATCTTATATAGTGAATAGATTTTCTCAACATGAAAATTAATGTATACCATTAGGGAAAGTGTAAACGAAATTTTAATATTGCCTGTGCGTTACCTAAAAAATACTCCATTAATAGTTTTTAGTCTTACTTTTTAAGAGCTAGAAATAAATTTTACAGAAAAAAGGATCTGATTTACAAAGTAAAGTAAAAGCTCTAGCTGTAAAAATAATACTCCCAATATTAATATTGGTGACAGTGTAATTTCCATGTTGCTTAAATTTTATCTCGGTCCTTAGTCATTTGCATAACATATAATAAAAAAAGTATAGTCTAATAAGATCGAACGGTGGTAAAATAAAAGATTGGTTTTATTCAGTAAATTTTTCGAAGGCAGATTCTTTCAAAACTTTTTTTAATAAAGAAGAAATTCTGCATCATAAGCGTTTGTCACTGGGAAAAGTTAGAAAAATTTCAAAAATACGGAAGACTATATTTATTGGACGTTGGTAATAAAATGTTTTTCGGAGTTGGTTTTTTCTCAAGTCACGCAACCAACGAATTTAATTTACATATTGACATGTTATCAAACTAAATATTTTTTTTAAGTGAGAAACATCGGATTCTAATCTAAAAAGAAGACCCTATCTTAATTTTAATCATTATGTATACCTAATACAGTTTTCATAAAAATTTGTTTCATCTTATATTTCGTAACAAGAATCAAAAATTTTACATTGGTCCAAATTAAAATTTGAAATCTTTAAATATAATCTATTTTAGACGATAATAGAGGTATTGAAAGATTGAGTGGTATTTTTTTTATTTATCTTAAAATCAAAATATATTATCATTCTTGGGCCATTTGGTATAATTACACGAAAAATAGAAAATGAATAATTTGGTGTTCATTATAGTCACGTGATTGCTGTCTGTGTGTACAGCCAGACTCAACGATGTTTCTGTTTTCGTATTTCTTCAATTTTTCTTCTGTAATAAAATCATGTCAATGTGATGATTTATTTCAGCGGAATGAAATTCAAAGCATAGCTATATAAATAGGTATAAGCAAAGCTTACACTGAATATAATTTAGTTAAATAACTTATTTTTTGATAATCCGTTTAAATTAAAGTCTAATAAAAAATGTCATAAAATTATGTACAGTTTCTAAACCCGGATTAATTACACGACGAAAGAATTTAAGCTAATTCGAATGTTATATGCCATTATTTTGGATACTGATTTTGACTTTCCTTCTTAATTAGAAATTAACAAAAAAATGCTATCGTAAGTATATCACGAACATACAAGAAAGTTACACGATATTCCTTGGATAATATTCAATTTACTCTCACAAAATAATGTCTTACAGCATAATTTTAATCATATAAGGTATCAAATTGCGGCATTTCAATATACTTATTCTTTATAACCATATAGATGTATCCAAATAAGCCGAGTTTTCAATTTTTTCATTTACAGACTAAAGCGCGTCGGAACGCAATAGCCTCTCTATCCTACGTTCGAGAAAATCGAGCAATTTCGTTGACATTTTGCAATGTTTCCGACAAGATTTCTTTATTCAGGCGGGAAGCAACCTTTCACATTGCATTCAACTTGACTCGAAAAGAATGAAAGTATTGTTTGCGCTTTTTTGCAAAAAGCTTTTTGGTGCTAAACCTTTGAATTACTTCCGGTCTTTCCAATTGAATGAAACGAGAATTTATTTATAAGCAGTCCTTTTTAAAACCATGGTTCCATAATATTTTAATAACGATATTTTTACCACTCTAAACGATGTGCTGTACAATACATTTATATTGACACAAAAAACATTAGTAATGCACAATGCACTATAACAAAAATACACTGGTAAAACATTAGTATAATAAAAATACTAAATAACTTTAAATTTAAAAATTATTTTAATGCATGTAAGTTAATGTGAAACGCTGGTCCTTATCAGCTATTTATCAAGTAGCAATAACTCGTGACTACAATTAGGGTCTATTAATATTTTGCCTTTTCACATGCAGTTTGGTTGGTCTTATTGGTTTCTTGTTGTCAATTAAGACATGGTTTAAAAATACAACCACCAAATGTTAAATTTTTAAGTGAATAAGAATTGAAATACGTAAAAATGATTTCTTTGATGCTTTCTATTTCTACTGACGCGCTCGCTTGCTAGAAACAAATAACTAAATTACTCTTTAATATAAATAATTGGATTGAGTATCAATGATAAAATGCCAATTAAGGTCCAGTAATTTAAGGGTCAGCCTGTTGTAAACTAACACGTCCTAGAATACAACTATGTCCTTTTAATGGTTCATGACAAAGTATCTTAATTAACCGACATTGTGTGTGTGACAACTACGACATTTGTTGCTGCCATTTGTCGATACTACCTTGAAGCCACCTCTCCACCACCTTCCAAATAATAAGGCATCACATATCAAATGTTACAAATTATCATTTTAAATTAGTAATTAGCCGTAAATAATAAAATCTACAATAATATTCATACACACACACACACACATAGATATATATATAAATATATATATATATATATATATATATATATATATATATATATATATATATGTATATATATACATATTTTTGTTTACGTGTAACTGAAAGGGTCACGAATCTTTAAACGTAATGATCTGCAAGTAAAACAAAACGGTTAACAATTTATGTTCTAACCAGATTTCATCCAGAAAAAAATCATCCAGATTATTTCAATAATTATTGCTTGGGGCCTGAAGAAATTAACAGGTTTACACACATTTCAGAAAAAATATTTTTATGTTCTGTTATTTAGGTTATGTTAGTCAAAATATTTTTTTTCTGATTATTTTCAAACTACAGATAGTCTGATTCTATAGTTTTTACCTTAATTTCTTTAATGCAACGTTAACATTTGTTTTTCTTTCCTCCTTTTACGTCATAAAAGTGCAGGATTTTGAGGTAATTTTTTTACATTAAGATAGCTAAGTCCGACTTTTCACTTTCAAGTCACTTTCGACCGAAACTGATATAAGCTAATCTTTATTACTAGAAAATGTTATTTAAAACTGAAAAGTGCCAAAGTGAATAAGAAATCAGCATCGCAATGGAACAACAGATAGACGTATTCTTTTAATCGTTACATACGCAATGTAAAGAAGCAATAGAATCATTAAGTTAATTCTTTAATTTGGACTCCTACCTATGTTATAAATATAAAAGTGTATTTTGTTTGTCTTTTTTAACGCCAAAATGTGACCTATATAGACATTAAATTACGCAATGATCAAATAAATGCAGCCTCATATTAAACTTACCAAAATAATTAAATATTTGTAGTATTGAAAAAAAGATTCGTATGTAAAGAAAATTGAGGAAACAGTGCAAGTTTATAATGAATATATATAATATCAAAAAAATTACATGCGAAAGACTATCAAAAACGACATCTGCCCTCATGCGTCTGCTTGCGAACCTACTATACCCGCGCCACTCCACGTTTCACTCCTGGCTACCCTAATTTTTTCAATGTATACCCTGGTGTTAAATAAAAATTGTTTATGTAATAACTAGGCATCGACTAGCTCGGCACTTCTTTGCGTTACAAATATTTAAAAATATTTAATTAAAAAAAAATAATTCATTGAAATAAAAATTAAATTTTCCTTAACGTTAACTCCTGTTATTTTTTTTGTACAAACTTTTTTTTTGTGTTAATAGCTTTTACGTGCTTTCAAATAACACCCCAGCAGACAAAAAGACAAAAATGCCGAAAATTATACTTTTAAATATTTTTTTCATAAATATCTTCAAGGTACATACATTTCTACTCTACAATTTTATTACACGTATAGATAAGCTTTAAAAGACTTAATAAAAATACTTAAGTATTTGGAACCCATAATAAATAATAATGATGGTTTTAGTTAGCTACTAGGAAAATTATTTTCAAGGAAATATTAAGCATGTGGATGAAGGATTATATCGTATGCAAAATATTTACTTATCTTCCGTGTTACGAACCTTACAATCTCTTGTACTGATAGTGTTGACAACATACTTTTTCACCAATACGACAAACTGAAAAAAATTCTAAATATTTTAATTACGTGATAAACTAAAACGTATTTTGCTTAAAGAAAATTTGCGAAGCATACATAAATTTATTAAAATACGAGGTCAATTTTTTGTAATTGCCATTTGAAAAAGAGAATGTGTTATTTAAACTAGACGGGAGAAAAATTTAATTACTATACAAAGAAGCGAGTGGATGAAAGTGTTTTGGACAACAATTAATTTAGCCAATATGATAGAGATATTTATAATTCGAAATATGTTTTACAGATATCATTAAACGTTTTTATAAAGTTTTATATCTGTTTTAATTGCTTATTTCTATCTTAAAATTATACTACATACATATATATATATATATATATATATATATATATATATATATATATATATATACATATAGATGTATATATGTAAATATATACATATATATATATATATATATACAGTTATATATATATATATATATATATATATATATATATATATATATATATATGTATATATATGTGTGTATGTATGTTTGTAAAGCTTAGAAAAAATAAAATACGACTTTATTTTTTTTTTTAATTTTGTAAAAGAATACTAAACCTCTCAGTTTAATAAAATTTTATACTATCTATTGACTTTTAGAAACGTGATTCATTCGGTTAGGGAATATTTCTAATGGAAATGGAAAGGTTTTTCACGCTTTTTGGTTTACATAAATACTTTATGAGTCGTTCGTCGTTACAGTTGTTCAAGTAAGAGTTTTACTTTTATGAAATTGGTTTTGAAAAAATATAATATCCAAAGTTAATAATCTATCATATTTATGTGAAGAAGAAGGGTAATATGTTTCCATGCAGAGAACTGAAATGTTTTTTTAGATATTTTCCAGGTGATAGTATCTAAACAGAAGTCGAATAGATCTGAGTGAACGTGCTTTGCCTCACATAAATATTTCGAAATAAGTTAAATTTGTTAACAAGATAAAATTAGCTAAAATTATAATAGCCATACAAATTTATTGTAATACAGCCTGGAAATTGTATACTTGGATATACGAGTATGGCTTATGGAACGCAGACATAAAATGTCAGGTAATTTTTAATTTATTTTAAAAAAATTTATACGCTTTAATGTCCATTAAGTTTTTTCACTCACTTTGAATTATTTATTATCATGAAGTAACATTTATTGAAAATATTATGAGATACTTGCACTTGATACCATATTTTACCTTCACTATTTTTAACACACACTTCAAGTCACTTCCGACCGAAACTGATATAAGCTAATCTTTGTAACTAGAAAATGTTATTTAAAACTGAAAAGTGCCAAAGTGAATAAGAAAGCAGCATCGCAACGAAACAACGGATAGACGTATTCTTTTAATCTTTACATACGCAATGTAAAGAAGCAATAGAATCATTAAGTTAAATCTTTAATTTGGACCCCTACCTATGTTATAAATATAAAAGTGTGTTTTGTTTGTCTTTTTTCACGCCAAAATATGACCTATATAAATATTAAATTACGCAATGATCAAATAAATGCAGCTTCATAATAAACTTACCAAAATAATTAAATATTTGTTTTAATCTGTCATTGGAATTTATTTTTTTATAGACTGTTATTTTTTAAAAATTTGTATTAAGTAAATATTTACCTTATAAATAGTTTTAATCTAATTTATTGAGCAATCAAAATGCACGAACGAAAATCGATGTGTTATACCTAAGACAATGTCCAATAATATTTCTTAATAGTAGTTGAGTGCTTATATCTTAAAAGCGTAAATAAATACTACAAGGAAGTATTTTGAAATTGAATCTTTAAAACAAATAAAAAATAAATATTATCGCATCGGAAATTCTAAGTAGTATCAATCGATTTAAGTGCAATGAAGTATTATTTAATATGTCTTAACTTTAAATTTCTCAGATTTTTCACCTTATGGTATTCACGTGGAAATACAATACCAATGCAATACTCTTTGAGTAACATTCTTGGTAGGTAAATATTTTAAAATGGCAAATTCTATTACAACTTAAAAAAAATTGAGTTAATTCCTATATTATGGTTTATAATAAACTGTTTTTATTTTCAAACGATTTCCTGTCAGTACCTGTGTAAGTGTTTTCTAGTTATTGTAAGGTTTACTCTTGGTGTCGCTTAGTGACGCAAACTTAAATTATAAGCGTATAAAAAGCTACTTATTACTAATTCTCGACGTTATCCTTTAGTCAAATTTTTGTAACTTCCTAATGAATAAAGCGTGTTTGAATTATGATGTATTATGAAAGAATCAGTTTATTTGAAGATAACTAGCCGCATCATTCTCATAGTATTAATATTCTATGGCAAAATGTATTTACGATATAGAGCTATTAAATAATCAACAAACGAAAAAATGCTTCCACGCCCATAATATTAGTTCGAAGGATATGAATTTACTCATCGTCAGTCGACAAAAGTGAACAGGTAATACACGTAAATAATCCAAAAAATAACATAACTTGCCTGTTTAAGAATAAATGATGATATTACATATCTTAAAAGTCTATTCAGATATAGAGATATAGAATGTACGTTGATATGCTTTAAAGTACCTATTACCTTTATTGTCCGACACACGTATTTTGCTTCAGTTTTGTACGAAAAATACATAGTTATGGCATTTTTTACTTTGATTAACAATGTAGGAAATTTTGAGAAAATGTTTGGAATCATGTTTAAACAATAAATATTTCTCTTTTTTACACCATACCGGAACACATGAATGAACACGAGCCCGAGCACTTCTTTTGCAATTTTTTCCATTTTCCATTATTTTTTTGAATTTGAAAAAGTTTAGAAAATTTTATAAAATATTCAGTCGCAAAATTGTTCACTGAAAATTTTAATTTAGTTTAAAGTTGATTACCAAATCATATATCAAATATATTTGTTTACATTTTGAAGCTATGAATATAATTTGTGTTTCTAATAATTTATTTCGTTATTATATAAATTAATTTCGCTTATACTGAAATAATATAATTAAATTTAAGCCACGTCATCGACTGAAATTTAACGATTATGGAATTATAGCGTAACGTTACTAATAGGACATTAATAAAACATCTGAGTTATTTTGACAAATGCGACATAAATTATGGGTACTTAAATAAGATGTAATTTTGTTTCCATTTGCTTACGCCCTACGCAATTTCTGATTGGAGAATGTCGACAATTGTTCGTCGAAGCAATCAACGAAATTAATTCAAACTTGTAGTTTGAAGAAATAATTTTATTTTAAACTGACGCATTTGTTAAAATTCGTACTCATTTCATGTAAGGCATATGTAAATATTTACGTTTATAATGTATTTTTTAAAAATTATTTATATATATATTGATGATATTTTTCACCTTTCGAATATATTGGCTAGTACATTTGTGGAAACTTGTAAATATCGTAAACATCTAAAAATTCACGTAATCTAAAATCGAGTCGAAGTATTTCATTAAAGATTTTAAAGATTTTTTTTATAATTTCGATTTCAAAATATTTTTCGATATTCGCGGAGGACCTATTTTGAGAATTAACATAACGCGTTAATTTAAACGATAGCTTCCGCATGACACAAATAATTTAAATATTTCATTTATTTCCTTTAAAATTTCCAAACTATTATTTTTCAATACATGAGTATACAGGTCACTAGGCTTTATATTATTCTACGTGGAACGGTTTCTGGGAAAAACGTTGTAGAAAGAAACATCTCTACAAATGCCTCCGACAAAATTATATGATAAACATTTCTGGAATATTTGTAAGTAGCTCTTTTAATTTATATATATGAAATTATACATAAGATTTAAAAAAATATATCTAGGTACTTTATTTGTTTCCTCCCAAATTTTCACATAAATAATTTTAGTTTATTTATTGATGTGGATGTGGATGTGGTTAACATATTTTACTGTTATGCCAAATATTTCACTTATATTCACAAAATTTTTAATTTGGATTCAAATCTTCTCTTTTTTCTTGTGTTTTATATCATAGCTTATGACGTATTTTACAATAACCATAATAATAAGCTTGAATTGATTCACTGAAACATGTGATAGCGGGAGGGGACACTTTCTAAGGCTTTAGGGCACATATTGCCAACACCGTCCATTAACTTAAAAAAATGTATTTCGGAATCTTTATATCAAATTTAAGACCCATCTAGCAATACCCCACATATCTATGTCAACTGATTTTTTTAATGCCTCAGTGTGGAGTGTTACACCTCAAATTTTTTTTTATAATTCCTTTAATCCATTGAAATGCGGTTCATAAAAGGCATCTATCATCTAAATTTCATATATATTGCCAATAGTCTTCCAGTAAAATGGTTGTGAAATACCGACAGATAGATGTACAAACAGTGAGACGGACAGACGGACAAAGATTCCGTTTTTGCTATACGGCGACCTAACCCTGAAAAGAGTGTAGTTTGCCCAATAAACATAAAAAAACGCAAGCAATATAAACGCAGTAACTGACGGGCATATAAAAAAAAGATAATAATGAAGCTTGTTTCTACTTGCGTGTCGAAAAGCGGCCAAACCTGGGCTTATTCTTCTTAGAATTCTATTACATTTGGTTTTGAAAACTCTTATTTTATATTTCTTTTCTTAATCACATATCATTAATAAAAATATATTGGATAGTTATTTCAGTTATTTATTCTCATAAATATTGATGGATGTACCATATACATCATTAAATTACCAAAAATTTAAAAATAGGATAATAAAATTTTGAACGCCTTTCGGCAAACTCGAAAACCCTTGCTTTGCATGTTGAAAACATTGGATAGAAATGGGTATTTCATGATTCATTTGTAACAAGAATTTTTTTAATTTATTAGAAATACATATATAAATCTAAATTATTAATTTTTGCTGACTAGCTAAAAATCAATATTAAAATAACCATCTACTGTGTTAGAGACCTCTTATTGTATTTTGTCCACAGATATATTTACCTCCAATACCCAATCCAACACGTATCCTCTCTTGAAGTTTTTCGGTGTATTCTTATTGGACTGAGTAAATCTATTTAAATTAATTTAAATTTTCCGCAAATTCATTTTAATTTCAAATGTTTTTTTATATTATATACAAGTCGAAATATTATTTATTTTTTTCGTTTCATTTATGAAACTATTTGTGATGATCATATAAAATACTGATCGAAGAGTCAATTAGTACTTAGATAGTTTCTTTTTGTATATAGGAAATAACATTCTTCTACTTAAGAAACCCGCGAATTGAAAAAAACCTTTATTAAATGGTGTGTAATTTTTTTTTCGATTATATTTAAATTCTTGCACAATTCACTTTATTGTCATCTTTATGGGGAAGTTATATTTAAGTCACCACGTCGCACCACGTGACCTGTTAAGATTTCTTAATCATTTCAATTTTAATACCATCGTATCTTTCATCACATAACTATGCGTTTACTTTATAAAATTAAGACCAAATTGAAACGGACGAATGTTTAATCCGTACTTTTTACCGAATAATGAATAATTGCATCGATTATTCTAAAATCCTTCAACAATTGTTTTCATAAATTAAGAAGATTCGCCTACCAGAGAAATAAAAAAATATTCACTTGTGTATAAGAAAGAAGAAAAATAACTAAATTAAATTCATGACACATAAAAAACAAGTAAATAACGTGATAGACAGCGATGTCTCTCTTGTTATCGGGAATAGTTATTTGTATTAAACTTATTATCCGGACGAAACAATTTTGTCAGACGTTTACAAAATCGACTAAAACTATTTTTACAAGGAAATGTAATTATTTGATATGAAAATTATGTAATTATCTTAGTTTTTAAGAAAAGCTTTGGAGAAATAATTTTTATTCAATTTCCTGCAGTGAACAACAATATAATCAAATACATAGTCAATATTGCCAGCGACAATCGAATCTGTTGTTAGTGAAAAGTATTTCTATTTAATTGCAATTTTCAATAATTATTAATAATTGTTTCATATATTCAACAGAAATTTGTTGAAAGAATAGAAAATTGTAGTTTTTAATATACTATAACTTAGGAGAGAAACATAACAATTAAAACAACAACACAATTTATCCTTATAAAGTAATCCAATATTAGTTACTTGAAAACTTTCTTGAATCTCTCAAGATATAATTAAAAGTACATCTAAAGATCAATACTTCAAGGGCAAACCAAAAATTATATTTATTTAACATTGCTAGTCCCGAAGTATTTTCTTGTTATATAAATTTTCTTTAATTTTCCTATTGCTTAGTAGAGAAATTTGAATATAATGTTATATAATATAAAGCAAAAATTCGTTTAAGCAGCATTTAAAAACGGAGATTTCAATGTGAGACGGTCTAAGCCATGAAAAATGATGACCACATCCGTTTCACGCGGAACTTGATGATTTATCACTATACTTCCTAGGAGGTGCAAAAACAACGATTGAATCATTTATTTATTTAAATAATAAGCATTAAGAAATTCATTGTATGCCGACGGAGATCGAATTGTCTAGTTTAATATAGAATAAGATATATCCTGTATCGATCAGTTTAAGTAACACAATATTTCTCAGGTATATTAGGAGACACTTATAAGTTTTGAATGTAAATAATGATAGTAGAGAAAAAATGTTTCATTAGCGAAGGTTTCATTGGTAAACTAGAGATTAAAATTTACTGCATGCAATTGCATGTTTGAAAATCTTACATTAAATTATAGACAAATTACAAATTTAATAAAAGTTCATTAAGTGATGTAGATCTTTAACAATTTTTTGTTAAAGATCTCATCACGTTTGAAAGTCGGTTTTAAAATTGTTCTCTCAAATTATTATTTAAAATATAGATTTTTAACCATTCTTCCGGGCACGATATTAACTCATAAGTTAAAAAAATTTGTATAGAAAATTTTCTTCGAGGAAATTTTAATTTTTTCGGAAAAGTTATTTCTATTTTTATTCAATTATTAAAAATTACTACAAAACTATTTATGAAACAACAAATATACTCATTCTTAATGTATTGTGCGTGATAAATTAACTTTCCCTAAACAAACCAAATGCAATTTGAATGTAATATTTAAATTTTTTTATAGGATAAATTTTGCGAAAGTATACCTGCAGCGTGTCAAACTTGACGTGATGCATTTCGGGTATACTCGGCGATAAACTGAACATAACAGATCAAATTGACGTCTTTCGGATTTTTTTGGCTTTAGGTTGAGTACGGCCAAATCGACCGGCAAAGTTACTAAGTATATTTTTATTTTGTTACTTTACACAGTATGCCATTGGCCCAGCGATAAAGTATTATATTAGGAATAGAATGCAATGAAAATCTGAGTTCAAATCTTGTTATTAACGTATTTGTTTTTCGTTTTTTTATAGTTTTCAAAAATATATTATTAACGGAATTCAAATAAATATTTCTCTCATCCGTTTCTGAGGTCTTTTCAGTAAATAGAGTCTACGTTTATAATGGTAGCGTACATTTTCTCTTTGCAAAAATATATTGTAAGTACTTTATATGTAATTGAAAAATTTTCATAAGTTAATTGAGTGTGTTTGTATGCAATAATATATCATATTTATTGTATCATTATTTTCTGTTAAAGTGAATAAATCCGTCTTCATAAATGTATATATAGTATACAATTAAATGATTGTTAATTGTTTTTTATTTAATTTTTGACTGTAAAACTTTCAACATACACAACACGACTACATCGATTGCCAAAGTTTTCATTTCCACAGTGTTGTCTTAAGTAAACCAAACTTTTTTTATTAAATAATTGCATATAGTACAAAGAGTTCTTCTAATTCATAAAAAACTTTAGAAGAAATAATTTATAATATATAAACAAAATGTAGAATAAGTTTTTTAAAATGGAATTCATGACTATTGTTGTCCTTAGTTCATAGCTAAATCAGGTTGAATTTTAATTTCATTTATAAAATTTATTAATAAAATGCCTGTCAATTTTTTGCATTCCATGCTGTAATCAAAATTAATTGTACATAAGTATGCACTCCCAATTTAGGCTTTTAATTTTTCTTAATATTGCTTCACAAAATAAAGCGGTGGGAACTTTCTGATATCGTCCGCTCAAATTATTTGTCAAGGAGAAGAGAGTTTGAAAAATAATTTTTAATTTCTTTATTTCAAAATTTTATTAATAAAATTCCTTAAAAATATACATTATGCTATATTTTTAGATTGTGTATTTTACCATTTTTCATTTAGCACTATATACTCTAGGATTGAATATGAAATAAATTTACGATGGATTACAATTATTAACAAAGTTTAGCCGTTACTAAAAATATATATGACTTAAATTTAGCTTCACAAAGGCTGATTTTGGTATAAACTACTTAAGCATATATGTATAATATATGTGTCAACGCAAATAGAAAATGCAATGTAAACAATATTCATAGTTACGTAGGAATATTTCGCTACTTGTGTTTTTATTTTTAAGATCAAGAAAGCGAAGCGAATGTAATTAATTGAAATAAGCATGAAAGCAATTTTATAGATTGGCCAGTAATACAAAATAATTGATCAGCTACAGTTAGTGAAATTATTTTTTTCAACTTTGGGCCAAGCTTCTACTACACATAATAATACGTATTTTTGAAAAAGTTTAATATCGAAATGCATTAAAATGGTAAAAGTCATAAAATTATTTGAAGGTCTTTTAGAACATTTTTCGTGAACAAAAAATATGTATGTAAATATAAAGAAATGAAATATTTGATAATATTCATTCATTTGGCTCAAGGAATCTCCATATTTGAAAAAAAAGTATTCTAATAAATAATTTAACAAATAATATAAAGCACTGTAAACTTTCATAATCATGGATAATAAAAAAAACGTAAATAATTGAAAACGTGCTCTTAACACTCTGGCATTTATTTCTCAAATTTTAGTACTAAATGTATTTCTATTGACGACAATACGACAAAACAAAATACCACTTTGAATTTATAATAAGTTTACATTATTATATGGTTGTAAAGTTAAGAGAATTAATTTGTTTTTATTATTGCGATATAAAACGCATACGCACTTGTCTGTCCAAAAATAGGTAAAATTATATAAATAGGTAAAAGTACTGTTACTTTCCATTAAAAAATGGCAAATAATATAAATACTTACTGACTGCATACTGATAGGGAATGCCGTTATCCCGTTTTCCTCTCCGTAAGCACGACGCGTGGTGAGCTAGCTGCTCTGGAAAAATTGTTTTCCAATGAAAATCTACCCTAAACGAAATAGCAAAATAGAAGCAATATAACAAACCTAATTACCAAATATCTAAGTTATTACCCTTCCTATTAATTGATTTCTGTATTTTCGATGTTATTATAGACAGAATAACAAGTATATGTCATAAGTTCGTCTGCTTCCGAAACAACTTTTTAACTATGTATGTTAAAATTACCTGAAACAAGTTACAGTTAACTTTTCCAAGCAATTCTTCGAAAACTTGAAAATAAATCACATTATATTTCATAACTAAATTATTGCAATTAAATCATTTAAAAATATTTGTCAATATTAATTATATTATACACACAAAACGAATTTAAGCATATATATATATATATATATATATATATATATATATATATATATACAGTCAATTTGTTTAAATAATCCTATCAATTTTTTCGATAATGACACTTCCATAATTAAATAGATAAAAATTTGATGCTAGGAGCGATGTACATCGTTACATGGTTTGGACTTGAGCTCTGGCCAAAGTACAAACAAATATAAATAATTTCAAGAATAATGTACAGTCGAGTAGAATACGAAATTCAACAAACAAGATTAGAACACACAACTTGATATTAATAGAAACACCATATCATTGAAGTCTTTATTAGATATTACAGAACCACACGATACCCTAAAATAACTTTCAGAATTCTGTTAACATCTAATTACTATTTCCATTTATGCCACATTCTATTTTTAATTTTCGTTATATCATATTAATTGTATAAAAAGAAAATTATTTGGCCAATAATGTCACGAAATTTCTTGAGTAAAATTAACTAATATGTTAAGATGTGGACCTAGTTTTAATATGAATTAACACATAATACATAAAATACATATACGTAACCCTTTCCTCGTAATACGTAAACCTTTCATTTCAATGATTATTTTCTTTATCTATGTGTAAGATAATTATTTTCAGTAGAAAAAAATTAAGAATGATATATTTGTCAGGAGGGCCATAATTTTCCCAGTTAATGTAGTGAAATATTCGGTTGTTCGTCTAGCTTAGTGCAAAAGCATGGTTGAGATGAAGAGGATACTAGTTCAAGATGTAATCTAAACTTTTATCCATAATAGCAAGCAAAAAACTTATCGTGTGGGAATTTGCGATAACTTTACTTATAGTTTCCATAGCAATCGTAGCATAATAAGCCGTCCATCCGAAGAACAATGTAACAATATTTTTTCAGCATTTCATCTTTTCTTGTTCTTAATTGGCAACTCTGCAAACGATTAGCGATACCGATGAACGCAAGAGTGTTTTTGGATAGATTAAATCAGGAGGTATCCATCTAGCACAAAGTTTCCTGACGATTCAAGGTTCATTTCCTTCAACTACAACTTCTTTTAAGCTTTCCATAAAATTAATTATTTTCATTCCTCATCACTATTATTAAACAATAATTGATTTAAATTGATCTTATAAATCAGAGAACAGTAATAATTACACAACCATTGACGGTCAGCGTGTTTTTATTTACGCGCGGCCTCAGAAGTTTATATCATCCCGAATATAATTTACACATGTACTACGGAGACCGTATTGTGAACAAAATAATTCTAAGCATAGTCGTTTTCTCTTAATTTATTGAAAATTTTCACTGCGATCCAAAAATTTGTTCAGAATAAGGAGTACTACTTCCATTTTCTTGTACAACATTCCCTACTAAATCACACACACACATACAAGTAACGACAACTGCAAGCCGCACTTTATGCTGGACATGCTTTCTTTGCTTCACTTATTTAATAAAATATTTTCTAAAAAATATTGCCGAATTGCGCAAATATTTCCTTTTTCATGTCAATAATAATTAGGTTTTCTTCAATATACTTTTTGTTGCTATAATCAGTTACTTTACACACCCTTATATTTTTTTCCGTTGCATCCTTCATAGCGCGTCATTCATTTTGTCTGTTAATTTTGTTGGTCGTTTCATATCATCAATTTTTCGATAATAACTTCACTAAATAATAAAATTTGTCTACTTTTTTATACCTTCATTATCAACATATTAGCCTGCGTTCGTAATGTTCAGTAAAAATCACGTTCTAAATATGAGTATTTCATATTTTTGTCATTATAAATGCGGTTTTAAGAAATCAATCACATTAAAATAAATCGTGCATGAAACTTGAGTATTTGGTTTCAGTACAAAGCGGACAGTCAGTATTTTTGTTTTCTCAGTTATTTTAAATTCTTCTCTAAAATTTCTTCTAATGCTATCTACATAACTCTTGAAACGCTCGTTTCAACAGTTATGCAGCATTTTTTTCAAACGTTATTAATGTTTATAAGTTTTTAAATTTGATTATTAAATTAAGTATCTGTGAATTTAAACTGTGACCCCAACATATGTGAGAGGTTTTTTAACCATTTAAAATGATTGCCAAAAACGTTTTTACTGAAGGCATCAACCTCGCTGAAAAAAGTTCAAAAGTTTAAAAAGAAATCAATTTCAAAATAAGGAGTCACGGTTAGTAACTCATTTTATGAAGCAAATGCTCAATTCTAACTGTTACTTAGTAGATAAAAATTGTAACTATATCAAGCCTACAATATCAGATTGAAATTCAATTGAATATTACCAGAGAACTTATTCTCATAATGATCGTGGTACTAATTAATCACAGCAATTACATGCTTTCAAGATAACTGTAGTAGAATTAATCAAAACAGTGCATTTTTTATCTCGTGTTAAACTTGATTGTCATCAAATTTCGTAAAACTAACAATATTGTCAATACGTCATATGTGTATATATTGTCAATAAGTTCTATATTAAAATCTAGTTGTTAATTGAAATTCATCTATTTGTGTCTTCTGTGATCTATCTCTCAGTACTTGGATTTATGGAAGAAACTGACATAATTTTCAATAGTTAGGGCCAACGCACATATTTAAGGCGGATGACACGTGGTAGATAGTCAGTTCTGTTTTTAATACTGTGATTTAGTCCACCGTTTTATTTTAACTGATGCTATCCAATATATTCGCAATAAAAAAGTGGATCGTTCACCGAGTGATAAAATTGGATATGAGGAAAGCAAGCTTTTCACTCGAAATGAGGAACAGAGGATATTAAATGTACATTAATTCATGAACCACAATTTGAGGAATTGTGTAACTAAATTAATCAAAAGTATTTGATATTGCTCGTTTAGTTTTTAACATAATATTATTCTATAAAATTTACTTAATGCTAGTAAATAATTATCTAGCGCGATGCAAATTTCTTGGTCTTTAAAGGAATGATAAAATTATACATCATGTAAAGTGTACAATACTTTTAAATTAATTACAAATAAGTGGAAAAATAGTTTAGCAAATAAATCAAGGGTTGATGGCAGTCGTTCAAGTATTCATTCAGTGAATTAATATTGATGAAACTTAGCGGTTGATAGCTAATTTGAAATCAGGTCGGGTAGCACTCAGATAATTCGTGTTTAAAGTTTTAGTTACATCAGTGTATATTTCATACTTTATTTATTATCATTAATGTTTTGGCATTAATTAAATAAAATATTATGATTCAAATGTTTGCTTATGCTGTTAAATCCATGGATACGTTTTACTAAAATATATGAAATGGAAAATACTGTTTAACTAATAGCACAAAAATATATACAAAAACATTAAGAGTATTAAACAAAAAAATGACAAATTTGTAATGAAAAAAACTCGTTAAAGGACTCGGTAAAGGAATTTGCAAATATTTTGGGTTTATGATTATGTTCATTTTATCTCATTGATTATTAATTTAACATTTTATCGAAAATAAATATGAAAAAAATAACATTTTAAAGTTTGCAATATGGTATATAAAAAACAATGTTAATTGCAATTTACTAACTTTAAACATTTGAATTGATCAAGCTGGCAGAAAAATAATTTTTTTTAAATAAATAAACACGAACCACAGAACAGATAAAGTACGGAATGGACACGATGCATACTAACCCATATAAAAAGAGTCACACTTTTTCATGCTTTCCCAAACGCTGTCAAAGTGACTCATCGCCTCAACCCTCCTGACCAAAGACTTATTATTAATCCTTTTAAATAACTTACCAACTTTCGGTTAGAGGAAACAATAAAAACGATTATTCAGGCGTTTTTATTTTAATGAAATTACATACACGAAAAGTATATACTATTTTGATTTTGATTGCCAATTAATAACATAAAAAAGATTTATAAACACTTAATAAAATAAATATATAATGATTCAATGGCTACAAAAGCGTATTTAAGTAACACACAATACTTCAATAAACGTTATGTTTTCTATAAATATAGTGTTTAAAATAACGTAAAAATAAATGTTTAAATAACACGATGGTACCACTGGTTGGTTAATTTTGATTGGTCATTTTTTTCTTGAATCTTGTGTTCAATATTCGATGCTTTCGTTCTTCTATTATTTTGATACTTTGTATATTCAACATTTAATATACAATGTATTTAATGTTTAATTAAAAATATTCAAATAAATACGAAAAAAGTTGCCATTGGTTTCGAGCCTACTTCATTATATAAATTTTTTATAAAATAAAACTTGAGTGGCCTTTCTAACTTTCGACAGACGGTTTAATGTAAGTTTTATTTTACTGAATAGCCCTTTATAAGAAAATTATTGACAATGATTGCAATTATTGGCAGCGACATACATAATATTCAAGTTAATATGTGATGAAAATTTTGTAATAAATCAACTCGTATGTTTATGAATTAATCTTCTAATATAACATTAAAACAAATAAATAAAATAATATCCTTTAATTTGCAAGAATTATTATTTTTACACAAAATATTATAAAGTATTACTACTTAGAACTTGATTATGCAAATACCATGTCAAATGCTACCTGGAATGTTTATTGTAAGTCATTTCTAATTTGGTTACAAAAATGGCATATGTACCAAAAGCAATGTGCACCAATAGCAAAATATATTAAAATATTAAATTAAATAATTAGAATAATAAATATAACATTTAGAAAAAACAAAATTGCCCCTGACAAGTAAATGGATAAATCCAATTAATTATCCTTGAACCAAAAATGCCATAATTGATATCTGGTTTTTCACCTTTGGTGAAAAATATGTATTCAATTATGAAATAAAAACAAATATATTGTGGTGAAGCGTCAAATTAACGTAAATAAAGATTATATTTATAATTTAAATTTTTGTTACACCAAATTGAAACTATTTGATAAATTTATTATATCTTGTGAGACATATTGAATTTCAAGCAAGAAATGCTTGAAAAAAAAAAATAGGTCCCACAAAATGTGATATATTTTACCTTTCTTGGTTATTATCAAATTTTACATGAAATACACGTCAAATATATTTTAAATTATGAATAAATACCATTTTCTGGCTTAAGTTAAATAAAAACAGTTTTCACTAATCAAATGAGCCCTAATAAATTAATCCGGTCAAATAAAGTAGCCTGAGTTCACCATCTCTGATCCATCTTGAATTAAATTGCTTCTTTTCGGGTTGTATTAATAAAACTCAGTACAATAAAATTAGCGCAACTTCAATTTAAGATAATCCTAATCTAACGCTGTTATATCGATAATATAAAGATAAAGGGGCACGCGTAAAAAATTTAATACCACCGCCAGAAATGCCGAAAATGCATTTAAATTTAGGCTAAATATAAAACAAAAGTTCTAGCAGAGAAAATAAGTTTTATGTAGATTATATACACAGTGTGAATGTAGAAAAGTACAAAAATATGTACAGATATTTAATAGACCTTTAAGTATTAACTATAAACAAATCATATTCGTTTTTAAAATTGAAAAAAATAACCAACACGAGTTCTTCATACAATGATACTATTGAGGCTGCACATTGAAGTGATTTCAATTACACAATTCAACTACGAGAAAAAATTATACAAAACAATATGAAAAAAGGAATTTTTATTACAGTTTCTCATATAATGATATAATGTCAGCAAAACTTAAAAATATATTTCAACGATTCTGAATAATTCTTTTGTTAGTTATTATAAAAATCGTTGGCCTTTAAATAAAATAATCTTATTCAGATGTTTTCTCAAAGTTCCTTTTATTTAATTTTTTACAGTTATTTCATATATTAACCTTATTGTTAAATAATTTTCAATTTTATATTTTATTAATAGATGTATTAAGAGGGTCCAACTCATATGAAAGAATAATTAAATTATCAACCCAATAGTCAGTGTAAATTAATTGGATAATTTTTGAAACTGTTTTACTGAAAGCCGTCTTACCAAAATTAATATTAATTTTTGAATATTCCTTAAAATAATATTTATATTTCAAGAATATACAAAATAAACCTTTGGACGGATAATTCAAAAAGCTCTCACCTAGTTTTGTAAAATCTTTACGACTTATAAATGACTCATTAGTTCGTGATTGTGCCAAGGAATTTGTCCAAACTTCACAATGTGTATATTTTAAATTTTTTTTAGCCACGAATGCACCTATATATTCGACAACCGACTTAATAAATGCTGATAAGTCTACAGAAATGTAAAGTAGTCTGCCTAGTAATACCGAGGGCACGTTTTTAATATTACCTGGATTGTAATTTAGAATATTATCGCGCAATCGAAATTCCTTTAAAATTTTAATATATTATATTGTAATTTTGTGGTGGAAACTATACTAGCATGAATATGTATGCATATAAAAGATATAAATTTTCTTATCGGTGGGTAATCACCCCTAGAATGTACGGCACTAAAATATGTTTCCAAATGGTCTTGTGATAATTTATAAAAAGGTAAAAATTGTAAGTGGCCTTTTTGAATGTAGTCTACGTATAAATATTTTAGACGTGTTATGTTTTTATAATGAAGTTTAGAATTGTTATGTTTACTAAACGTCTTGTAAAGCTTATGATACTGGTATCTCAAATTTTAAATTTCTAAAATATTTGTACACTTGATGGTTTCTGTCGAATATTTATTGTTCTTTAGTTGAGCACAAAGGTTTTTAAACCTAAAAGAAATAAAGTTCCTGGAATTAAACTATCAAATATGTTATTAACGAAGGTAATAAATAGCATAGTGTCCTCCAAATGCTCAAATTGTGTCCAATTAAAAAAATCATGGCAGTGCTGAATAACTAGTCGCAATAGACCTTGAAACTAATTACGCAGTTAATATGCCTATGTAATATTGTTCCCAAATTTTAGACGTTCCTTTGATTGAATATTGTGTAATTACCTAATGAAGATAAATTCAATATCTCTGCCATTTTCGTCCATTACCACTTTTTGTCACTAAAAATATTTCCCACAACTTTTAAGAAGTGACATAGATTGAGTAAAATATAATATATTTTAGCTTTGTATGTGAAATATGGAGTATATGTTTTGCTGTTTAATTTTGTGCCAAGAAAACTGGACATATTAAGATTTGAAGCGATTCCGTCAAAAGTAATTGAATTTACTACACATGTAATCTTATTAAGTAAGTCAAGGCAAATCTTCAATAAATTTGCCTTTTTTGAAGCCGCAAAACTTTTTTATGGAAAAAAAATAAGGTATTCACTATTAATACTAGAACTTGATTTGCAAATGCTGTTTCGTCTCCGTGCAAATGATTGCCTATATTAATATAGCCAAAATGTGTTTTGCTGATAAGTTCAGTATATTTCCTAAGGTTCATTTCATTCAAAGTGATGGTAACAAATAATTTCCTTTTTTTCAGAAATTTCCTTTATCGTATTGAAACGGCTGTAAAATCCAGTTCGTAATTTATTCTCTGATATACTTTCTTAAGTGTATCAATATGAGATGAACAGGACCAACATTTTTACTAATACAATAATTACACTTTGAACCATAAAAATGGAAAGTTAGTGCAAATTTTCTAAGCTCTTCAGCTCTTCACCAATTTTTTTAATTCTAATAAAATTTACATTGTTTTATTACTGCATGATGTGGTATGGTCGTTTAAGTTATTCCGAAATCCTGGAGGTTTTAAATCTTTAGATCTCTCATTGTAGTATTATCATTCTTTTCCTAATTCTCTTGGATTTATCCATTAAGTTCCTAATAGTCTACTTACATTATAATTTTTTTCAAAATTTTGTATTTATATTTAAATATATATATATATATATATATATATAAATATACATATATATATATATATATATATATATATATATATAAATATACATATATATATATATATATATATATATATAAATATACATATATATATATATATATATATATATATATATACGGGTGTCCAGTGGCAAATTTCAATGTTCGAAAAATGGTAAAAAAAACTACACCACCTCTGACACAAAGTAGGTTTATTTTAAATTTATAACAACAAATGCGGATTTCATTTTTTAAAAACCACGTTTTCCAAATGGCAGCCATCGAGTCTGACATACTCTTCGAGTCTAGCACGCGTGTTTTCAAAAACGCGTTTGCAGAGCGACTGGGGTATCCTACTGACTTCGGCTCGAATATTTTCTTTAAGTTGTGTTACAGTGCTCGGATTTGTTTTGTAAACAACGGATTTTAAGTATCTCCATAAGAAAAAGTCGCATGAACTTAAATCGGGTGACCTAGGTGGCCACGGTACGGTACCGTTTCGGGATATGTTTTTTTCTGGAAATAACTGCCGCACTGCATTCATGGATACATTAGCAGTATGAGCTGTGACTCCGTTCTGCTGGAATCAAGTGTTTGGGTTGAAAGATGGACTATTCTGTAGTTCTACTCTGAAAAAGTAATTTAACATCTGGGCATATCTCTCCGAATTCACAGTTACAGTTTCGCCACGTAGATTTTCAAAGAAATAAGGCCCTATGATTGCAGATGCAGACATGGCATACCAGACTGTTACTTTAGGCTTATGTAAAGGCTCTTGATGCATTTGTCTTGGGTTGTGGACATCCCAGTAACGAAAGTTCTGCTTATTATATATATCCTCCAATGTGAAAGTGAGCTTCGTCACTAAAGAATATGTTGCCCATCCGGGTAGCAGTGCGAAATCTCAACAACATCACCTCCGCGTAAGTTTTTCTTAATTCAAAGTCAGAATCGTGTAAATCTTGAACAATTTGAATTTTATATGGATGGAACTTGAGCTTTCTTTGCATCACTACCTATAAAGTTGATTTCGGAATTCCCAATATCGATGAACGTGTACTCAGTGATAAACGGGGATTTTTAACGACAGAAACCATAACACGCTCGACATTTTCATCCGTGGCTACCGATGGTGTAGGTCCTGGCCTGGGCCTATTTAATGTTGATCCTGTAGCTCTGAACCTTGCTACCCATGACTAAATGAATGAAGGTTGATCGATGGTCCATCGCGTAATCGACGAATACTGTAACGATTATTAAATCGACGGCGTGCTACAGACAGCGAAAATCCACTCGAAATGTACGCCTCGGCGGCAAAAGCGCGGTGCTCTTCGCTCCACTGTTCCATGGCTACTAAAACATCCGCACCGCTTGCGCTTCCAACGACGCCCCTGTTATGTGTATATATATGTATATGTATATATATATATATATATATATATATATATATATATATATATATGTATATATATATATATATATGTATATATATATATATATATATATATATATATATATATATATATATATGTACATATGTATATGATATTGGTTGGCATTAACTTTACTAGAAAGCAAAAAGTATGCTAATGTGAACGATAGCTACCAATTTCATTATAAATATTTCATTATTATATAATACAAAACAAATAAATATTTATAATAATATTTTAAACTAAATATAAGAAAAATTTATTTTCTGTTTTAACTAAACACATGACATTGATTTTCTCTAGAGTAAAGCGTGCGTTTACTCTATATCGTGTCTAGGTATTGTTACAACCATATCTGGACACGATATAGAGTAAATGCACGCTTACAAAGCAATGTATAGCTTGTCCTATCTCTGTCAAAACACTAAACGTTTATAACAGGCTTAATTATAAATTATTAAATGTGAATTGAGATGTTGACAAACACACCGGTATAAACTCTGTAGGCACTGAGTACTTTTTTACAAAATACGTCGATGTGCTATTTATACAAAACGTTGTCTAACAAAAAGTTTACTACACACCATAGAATTTTTATGGGGAGTACAGTTGTATTTATTAGGAATTCTTGTTCATTTTTCTTATCGTACAGAATTCATTGGAAATTTGAAAAATGTATTTATGAGTTATATTTCGAATAATAAAGTGGATGCAAATTTACATTTCTTCAATAATTTCCAATTGGTTTTTAATTTCTTTTTATAAACCAATATTACGTAAGGCCAACTCGTATGTTAAGTACTGAATGATTTAGTTACACCCAATTGCTTTAAGTCTAAAAATATTTTTCTGATCTACACGTGATTTGTACACACGCCTGTTTCAGTCACATATATCACTAAGTGATTACATTGTAAACAATATAAATAATTGTTTCGTTTTATTCCATTTACAAACAATTTCTATTGCAATCTCTGTTTATTTTCAGATCAGGAAAATATCGATATGACTTGTCGATAAAATAATGTCAATCCATAAAATATCATTTTTCACCGATACAATATCTCGTAAATATACGAAAAAAATATAAAAACAAATAGTAAAACGTAAAATAAAATATATATGCTATGATATGTATATTTATCAAGTCCACACAAACGATAAATTAACGGAAAATAAGTGGAAAAGATAGGTACGTGCATCGCATTTACCTGTGAAATGTCTTTGTTTTTGAATTATTCATATACGTTACTTCAATATCCAATACCGAATCAGAAATCATTGCTTATTTAAAAATAATATTGTCTAAATATTATTTGAAAATACTAATATACAGCGAGATGCTATCGAAGCAAGAACCGATTGGATACTTTTATCTGTTAAAATAGTTTTATTTGTTCATATATTATCTATTTTCCACCCGCGGTAATTTCATAAAGAATATATTCTCGCTCGCACGATTTGTTTGTCTATTCGTAGTATATTAAGGCTACGATTGTATTCGAGTAATCACATTGCTCTCGTTTGAGAAAAAAGTCGATTAAATATGGATATGATTGAAGCTCCAAAAAAATCTCCTACTCGCAAAATAAAATACGGATGGATAAAACGATATGAGATATTTGGAGTAATTTTTAAAATAACTGACCATATTGACTAACCTAAAATGAAAGAAAAATTTATTATAAAGATACATTTTGAAAACAAAAATATAGAATTAATGTAAATAAAACCGAATTTTGCGTCATTGTATATAATTATGACAATATAAAAATCATTCCCAAATTATGCACTTATACATGCATGCACACTCACGCACACACACGCGTCTACTGCAAAAAACAAAATGCACGTAAACTCACGCAGTCACAGGTATTTGCACGCACGCGCATGTACGTTACCGTACATAAATGATCATGCACGTACTAATCGGACTCGAATGAGTAAAAAATACAATGAAAATGATATTGGCCTGTATTGTTTACGTATAAACCAAAATTTTAAAAACAAGTTACTAATATTAAGTAAAAATTTGAATATTTGCGTTACAATATATTAAATAACTTATCGTTGAGATTGGACGCTCATTCAGTCCTATTGGTAAATGGATGATGTCGATATTCTCTTTTCATGACATGCAACCTTTTAAATCCTAAAATAACAACTGTGTACTGATAAAATTTCTGTTCATATGCTATTAATCCGTCGATCCTTTTCAAATTCATAAATTTTGTTTTGGGTTCAAAGTTTGCGCAATTATTAAGTTCATATCCATATATCACATTGAAGATTTTATGTTAAATTATTTTAATAAAAATCACAGTACTTCCTTTGAGAAAACGTTTCATTTCAATTTATTGCCCTCCTTTGTAAAATATCCCGTCTAGAACTTTCAGAACCAAGAAAAAGAATTAAAAAAAAAACTTTGCTTAATCCCTAATGATCTATTATTCCAAATATTTGCCAAACCCTAATAAAGATGCTAATCCAAGGATATGAAATGAAATATTTTGAATGAGAAACACATTTATCAAGATTTACCTTGTTTAGTCGTCTTAGGATAAAACGGCCGATAGAGATTTCGGAATTGCGGAAGTTGGCTACAAAGTATTGTGTTCGCAAAACTAACACTATCAATATTTAAAGGAAGCTTAAAGCAAAATTAATTCAAACGACCGGCTATATTTACCTAAAATTAATATTTGTGCAAAGAGTGAAAATATATGATGGATTTAGATGTCAATAATATTTATATAAAATCATTATTTTTAAAGAGATCGTTATCAAAATACTTTATATTTCCTAATCAAAGACTATTTTTATACTAATAAAAATTGATTAAGATGGTAGATCATATTTAATTAAAATTAATATTTCCAAAAGACGTGAATAAGAGTCATTTTAATTTTATTCTAATGAAAATAATCTATTTCGCATGAAACTTAATAGTTTTAATTTCCATTAATATTGTAAACAGGAAAGTTTTCTTTATTTATGTTTTCAAAATGCACCCAAGGACCATTAATTCAATTTATTCAGAATTCAAAATTTATAAAAGGAACATATAAGAGACCATACAAGAGGAACAAATGTTATATAATTATCGATATATGTATGTATATATATATATATATATATATATATACATATATATATATATACATATACATATATGATATTAGTGTATCTCTAATAGTTTCGACAGGGTTTGTCTGGAAAGCATACTAGCCTTTAATTACGTTGCCATTTTTAACAATATATCGATAATTATATAACATTTGTTCCTATTATATGGCCTACAGGAATTCTGAATTCTGAATCAATTGAATTAGTGGTCCTTGCGAGCATCTTTAAAATATAAACAAAGAAAACTTTCCTGTTTACAATATTAATGGAAGTTAAAACTTTTAAGTTTAAGGTGCGAAATATATTATTTTCGATATTTGATACAGTATTAGATTTTAAAATAATATACTCCAAATTTCACTTTATTTTTTATTTACAATTTCAAGTCATTGCTATGACTTGATAAGACCTGTGAAGAAATGATTAGGATGCAAATGGCGCATCCCGAATTTCGGTTTCAATTAAATCGCGGGAAGTATTGATGATATATGCAAATAAATGCTAAAATGCAATTCATATTTAATTAAGGTTCCTCTTACCAAAGTATTAATTAAATTTCCTTGGAAAGTGTTCCATTGCATTTCAGTAATTGTTGAGTACCGAAACAAAAGCCGATAATTTTATTTTAATCTTTATTATTGTAACTATTAAATTTTAAATCAACACGTTTATTTAACAATTTCAAGAATGGTCATAATTATGCAGCGACGGTATTTTATTAGTTTTTTTTTTACGTTATTTTCAGAGATTATTACTTTCGATCAGTGTATTTTATTCGAAAGTACGAGACTAATGTTTTCTCATCAACTGACGTCTTTATGCATTTGGTTCCAAGATCTTTTAAAAATTTAAATAAAAAACTGTATAAACACCAAGAATTATGTATTAGCGTTCTCTAAAATTAAGACTAATCTTATTTGATGAATCGTCTTGTTAATATTTTACTTTGAGACATTTTGGTAGAGTATAATAATCTATTGTTTAATGTGCACTAACATTTTTTTATTTTATTTCAAACGTTAATGAATTTTGTAATGAAAATATAAAATGTATTATTGCATATACATTTAAATACTGTTAAAATTGACATGAAATTCTTGCAATGTTCTTATATTTAAAACGCGCCGTCAAAATCTCAGACAAACCTATTATGCATTTTTCATGGATACGGAGTGAACAAGATTAGAGGGATTAACTTCTGAGCTCTCGCCTTTAGTAGAAATATTGAAATGGAATGTTAACTTATTGTCACAAGTAAATATTTTTTAAATTTTTTTGCCATGCTTGTGATTCGTATATAAATTTATGATAATAGTTGGAAATACAATTTTAAATTATTAAACTACACAGGTTTATTTTACCTTCGTTCTTTTTTTGTCGGTTTCCTAATATCGCGTCAATTAACTATTAACATTAACCAATAAAAAGCAATAACACATTTTTAGACGAAAGCTACATTTTTAGACATATGAATAAGCTAATATACGAGTTTCTGCTTTAAATGCTGAAAAGCAAACTCAAAGCGTAATCGAAAGTGACAGAGGGAAAAAAAATAATTATGTACTAAAATGCATAAACCAGTTCCGATTTTATTGTCTTTTTATAATTTTTTCAACACAGAATTTCTACAATTACCTAACATTTAATTTAAATCCCTGTTGTGTGACAAAGCCGGTTGAATAAACTAGACCCTTGTACAAAACGTGTTTATTGCAAAATTAATCACGTTAATATTTTTCTATTATATTAATTGTAATTTTTAATGTATCTCATGCTACCTATATACTAAGAAAATGTAGTCATGAATTAAAAAATATAATATAATATGACTATGGAATATAAACAAGGCTTGTCAAAATGTTCGTCACGTGGTTGTTTAGTAGATATAATAAATATTTAATGGTACATATTATTTTCCAATACTATTTTTCTTTCACCTTGTATGAATGTATATGCTTAGTATACCCTTTATAAGCGTAAGACATCACAAATTAATCAAATACCGTAAGATTTGGAAACACAGCCATTGTTTCCTGGGAAACTTTTTTCAACGTTATTCTTTTTCATAATTTTTATTTTAAAAGTTTCGGGAAGCAAGAGATGTAGAAAATCTGTATTTTTTGTCGACATTTTCAGTACTATCTGCATTCATGCCTTAAATAAACTTCTATAAAAATATGTTGTAATGATAAAAAAATACAATTAGAATTTTTACAATTTATCGACTCAGATTATTTAATTTCACTCCTGAAAAATAAAGATTTTTACATGTTACTGACTTCGATATATGTGGAATAAAAATTTGAAGTAATTACATAAGGTTTCTGAGACAAGTGCCAATAACTTACAGATAGATGGACACATCAGATCCTAAATATTAACAAAATTTTCAAAAATATACTCATTGAAAGTTAATTAATATGAGCCAAAAAAGGTAAATATAATTAAATTTTCATATGCCCATGCCAGATCGTTTGAAAATTAATTAATTGAAATTAGTGAAAAGGGTACAGTTAAATAATAACCAAAAGTTATTTTGTAATATTTTCTAAAATACAACAAAATTATAATACCTAATGGAATAATATAATTTAGCAGTAAAAACTATGCAAATATACATTAATTGTTAAATAATTTTATGTCATAGTTCAATTTTATAATAAAAGTCGAATAGGTTTCATCGAATAAGTATATTAAAAAACTTAAAATGTTTCTTCTGTTGAATCATGCACATAACTTTAGTTAATATTGGTCTTGTGAATGCCACAATATTTAACGTAACAAAATTGATAATGTTCATAAATCTTACTATCTTGTTATATATAACTATATAATAACTTAATTTAGGAACTTTATATTGTAACAGATTCAACTACGGGGATAATAAATGTTGACAAAAATGATTTTATGGACTTTGGAAGACAGAGCATCCATTCAAACAAAGATGTACATAAATATATTGTTGTTAAATAAGCGTAGTTTATAATTCCATGTTTTCGTTTTGATTAAAAGAAGGTCTTTTAATTTTATTAATATTCGACAATGACAGTCTGGCAATGATATTTTAAATCATCGCTTTTATTTTTTGAAAAACCCTAGGAGGCAAGTTATTCTTCTGGCAACCCTTTTTTATAATTTTGGCTTGAGGCCATTATGAGTGAGAGATGAGAAAAAATTTGTTTTCGTGTATATTTCATCGATATAGTGACAATATCTCTAAAAGTAGCTTACGTATAAAATAAAAACAGGTATTTAAATTATAAGTTTAATTTGTTTCACTTTGTATTCTACATATCAAAAATAATTGAAAAAAATAACATTTCCATTCCACTTTTAAGTATTAACTATCCAAACGTATGATAGATAATATTACGGTAAAAATTGATAGTCAAACACGTAAGTAATATTATAAAAATTTCCTTTTTCCCTTTGAGGTACAGAACTAGAAAAATAATAAATTTCTTAACCCTTAATATAAACCGCGATATACTTGATACTAACGCAACTTTTATATTATTTAAAACGATTACACGCTTAGTTGCAATAAAAATAATAACATTTTCCAGTCAATGTAAGTAACCGAGATCGATGACACAGTATTGTCGTTTATTAAACAATATTAGTAATTATTTTCGGAAAACGAATATTGAACAAAAACTTATTTTAACAATTTTTATTGACTGTGTTTTTCATGCTAAACCTGTCAAAATATTTTATTGTGATATAAACCGTATAAAAGAAAACTGGATTATTTTGAAGCCATAATACTATTAAACATGAGACTCAACAACTCCTTTATTCAAAATCTGTATAAAAGGTGTAGAAATAAGTAAATCAATTTATTTAATTATATTGATTTTATCAAGTAATAAATTTGCATTTTTCTTTGATCTGCTTTCAAGACTATAAGAAGAAATATATTTGTACTAAGAGTTAATTAATTGGGGAGATACATTCATAAATTATAAATATAACGTACAAATTAACAAGCAAAACATGACTTAGGATCGCGAAGGGTCGGAAGGTCGACGGGTCAACAGATTAATGAAAAGGTGAAAAGTGAGATTACATGCGTGCGTTATGTTTGTACGTAATTAAAATTAATTATCGCCCCAGGATGAAAGTAAACATAATTATTACATACATGATTCAGTAAAAGTACGCACCTGTTTATTTTATTTCTTGTCGAGTTTACTAAGTGTGGAGCAAAATATTTCACTAGAAATTATGAGAATGTATTGGGTCAGCTCAACAGTTTTCAGTTTTTTCGGGAGTTTTCTAGAAAGATTATCGCAAGTTCCTTAATATTTTAGTATAATGTATAAATCGGGGCAATTATGCTTGATAATTAAAATAAGCTCACTATAAGTATATTAGACCAAGGAAAATTGATACAAACTGCCATCAAGCACTTACTCTTGAAAATTGTATAGCCATCCAATGATCGAGTTAGTATCTTATCGAACGGCAAAAATTTGATTACAGCAGTACGAGCACGATAGTACTACAGCTTAAAGACGAACTCCTTGGAACTTCCTATTACGTTAAATGCACTACTAATTAAATTAATTAAGGAAGATTCTTTGACAAATGACATTAGTTAGCCCAAGAGTTATCGCGATATAAGTTTCTATACAGATTAAATCCTTGGTAAACATTTTTGATATTATCCCTTTGTAACTCGATTTAAATTTTCTGGACATAAAATCCTACCCTTTAAAAGTATTAAACATTTATCATAATACAGCAGTTAAATATTTGTAATACCTCCTTCATAACTTCATGTTCAAAATATCTTATTTTAGTTCTATGAAAGTACTTTAAAAATGGTAAAACTACTCCTAAGCTAATTCACTGCTAAATGGGGGCAATAGAATGATATTAATATACTACAAAGGGAACGGAAAGAAACTTCCGTGTTTGTGTATGTGTGCGTGTGTGTGCATGCGTGTGTATATGTATGGGTGAGGCCGTGAGTGTGTATGTGTTTTATGTATGTATATATCAAATAATATTGTAGTAGAAATATAAATTATTCCATTTCAAAATGTTGTGACTGAGCACACGGTCTTCTTTGCCAATAAGGCAATTGTTATCTTTTCAGCATGTACCAAATGTAATTTACTTACTTTAAATTTTAGCTTAATACGGAATTGGCAAAACAATAAATTATTATTTTACTGATCGGAATTATTCGACATTTGTGATTTTTGTTCCTCATCCAAGATATTATAAATTTCAATTCTTTCCATCCCCCTTATTTTTAAGGTTTAAATCTTTGCAATTCCTATGCGCTGCACTTTGATACAAAGCGTAGTTCATGCCGAGGCACACCATTACCTTTTGAGGGAAATTTTGTATATTTTTCAATCAATATAATAACATTTAAAGTTTATGAAGGGGTCTTTAGGTATGATTCATGTAATTATTTTTTATTGCCTTTAACGAATTTGGTTAAGATTCGCTAAGGAAAATATTCCGTTATTAACATTTTATTAATGATAATAATAGATGCTAATAAAGTAAGCGCGATAAAAATATTTACATAAATCATACATAACGATACCTTAACATACATTGAATATTATTACATTAACTGAAAAAAATTATTTTCCAATGGACTTATCATATCTCAAGAAAACATATTTCATTACCTATTTTCATATTTCTAGTTCAAAAATTTTAACGCGATATAATATCTTATCAAGGAAATATTATAAAACAAATTAAATATCTCTCTTATTTATTTGGTCTTATAATTATTTCATGTTGCGAATAAAATAAATGAAGGCAAGATCCAAATGTTTAAACTCAGTTATTTGTTGAATTTTCATGAGGATGTAAACATTTATCGACGTACATAATAAATCTGAAATGAATAATAAAGGATCTGAACTAGATAGTAATGAAACTAAACTAAATAAAAAGTGAGAAATAATTCCCATAATTCTATATATATATATATTACAAAAGTTAATTCGTAATGCTTCTTACACGTTACACAAGAAAATTCATGAATTTTCATAAAAATATAACAAAAGCCTAAGTTTTGTTATTATTATTTTTTACTTAATTAAATTTTAACTAAGGTACATTTTATACTGAAAAATTATCAATTAAATGACGGCCCTTGTGGAGTAAACTGTGTCTTTAAAATTTTCCTGCCTTAATTAATTTTAATAGATACGGTGCTAAGAGACTTTTTTCATTAATCATATTTGAAATCGGTGATACTAACAGCAATTTTAGTATCCCTCCCTACATTTAATTAAATAGTCGTCATCTCCACCTCTTCAAATAGTCTGATAGCCTTCTTATAATTCTATTTGTTTAATTTATTTTATTTGGACGAGGGACTCGTTTTAATGAAGAAATATTATTTACTGTGAAAAATAATAATTTAAATAAATATTGAAAAGGTTAATAATAATTAAATTAAATTTAAGTATCCATAGAAATATTTGTGAATACTATTAATAAGTTCATTATTCCTGGAGAAAAATATTATGATTTGTATTTGAATTAAATATTGCGAAACGATAAAAAAAGATGTGACCTAGGTGAATTTAAGTAATCGAATGATAATATTGAATAAAAACCAAGCACAAAGATTACGGAAAAATTGAGATTAGTTTCTTATCATTTAATGTTTTAAAAAGAGTACATTAAAGTTGTTATGTTCATATATGTATACACATTGCTACTAGTTAAACAAAAATATTTCAATTTATCTTTTATAATCAATTCACTCGATAAAAAAGTACAAGTAACTCTGGATGTGTATATTTAGGAGGTAAGAGGTTATCGCCATCAATCTTGGTTAAATTAAACTTCCAAAATCTTGGTTAAATTAATTCTTCAGCTAGATATATTGACATAATTGTAAATATTTTATTCTAATAACTACGCTATAAACTTATTTACGTAATACTGTATTTTAAAAATTGACCCTTTACAAAATATTGTACGTTATTTTAAACCTCCAATTTAACATCTGGCTTAAATTCTTCATATGGTTGGAGAGAAATTATAACTGCATTAAAATTTATTTTATAAAACGATAAAAATAATTTTGGCCTACATATACAATTGAAACTATATTACAAACTATAAATTTTAGTCAAGTAGGGGAATTAAAATTTTATTTATTTTGCTCCATGGGCAAACTAGTCAAAAAACTTTTGACTATTTTGATAACTTAAGATCCAATCAAATGAATCTGTAAACTCAAAATTAATTTTCTGTAGTATTCGAAAATTAAATTTTGAAAACTGCTCAGAAATAAGTTTTTACCCGTTTGGGTTAAAATAATATAAACAATATTCTTAAAAGTTTATTGCGTATTCTATGAAATTATATTTTTTTTGCTTATTGCAAAGAAAGATATCTTCGAAAATAGAAACAATTATTTACTCAAAAAAAAATGCATTAAAAAATATAGCGATGTATCGACAAATTTAAAGGAAAGATTTTAAATTTTTTTCCAAAAAAAATAAGTTACAAATTTTTATTGCACACTAAAATAAAAAGAAATCATTGCAAAGCTTTCGTTAAAAAAAGGGATTTATTAATTGGCAAGTGAACTGTAAGTTTTCCTTGTCGATTCAGTAAAAATTTATAACGAGGGATGTATTTTCTGTCTTTTGAAGTTTTTTTATGGTTGTTAAATGTTTGTATTTTTTTTGTATATTTTGTTTGTAGGAAAATAATGCAAGAATTATTAGTATCAACTATTCATTGATAGGCTTTGACATTTAATACTTCAAAATTAATGAATACAAAAACGCGATATCCATATCGAGCGAATTATTGTTTCACTCCCTTGTCTTTATGAGAGTTTAAGTTACCAAAATAACCTTGTAATTGCGTAAATAGTAAAATAATGACATGTTAACTTTAAAAATGTTCATCAAAAGTTTGGACAGCCATGTAAGAATTTTTGAGACATTTTAAGAATTGATTTATTATGAATGCGTTATATAATTCCACAGTGGTTTATTGAATTATTTTTAATTTAGTACATTTTTCCCGTCAACTTAATACTTTTAATTGAAAAATAAGTCTGCTAATTGAGAGTTTCGTTATTAGTAGTGGAATAATTAACAACTGATTCATAACTAATTTATTTTATAACTAAATTTATAGAATAATTACCGGCGCCAAAACAACTTACGAACTGAATAAAGTTCAGAGACTGAATCGAAAGTAACGGATAGTCACGATCGTACAATTGAGCGTTTGTGGTCGCGTTCCTGTGAGACCCACGTGTAGCGGGTTAAGTGTTCGAATAATTTTTATCCTAGTGATCCAATTACTTACATACGGATTGCGAATGAACAAAATATTCTGTTAATCGCGTTCCACGCAGATCTAGTCAATACTTTAACCAAATCGGTATATGGACATTCTTCTTGTCAGTGTATTCTTGTTCTGTCGTTTCGTGTTCTGTCGATATCATATTATGTTACAAACAAAGAAAACGTAAAACAATGAAAAGGAATGAAAAAATTTAAAGAATTCGTGATGGGTGAGCGGCGGATTTTACACTGTATTCTTTTAGCGTGCCATCTATCGAACGAAAGCCCGTAATTTTCCATTTTCTCACCACGCACCACTCTTCATATCAATAGATTAATTGTTTCTCGTCTTTTTTATGAATAATATTAAATTTATCATTGCGATAATATGACAGACGTCAGCCATAATATTACAGTCGTTTATATCAATTATGACTCTTACGACACAGGCAAAAGGATTTTTTTACTACTTGCCAGTTAATAAGAATTAAAATAAATTTATAGGAAAGTATCGATATAGCAAAGTGTGGCTTAGCAAATTATTGATGAAAATGCATGGTTTTTAAAGTTATAAAATAATTTAAACTATTCCTATAAATCCTGTGAAATTTTTTAAATCAATTTATGGTGTAGAATTGAGAAACATCGACTAGTGTATGAGGATTAATTTAATGTTGAACGGTCAAATCCAAATGGTATATTTATTTAATGATGCAGAGGTCATATTTATGGTAAATATATGGGCGGTAATTATATCAAAGGAGGCAGATGGTTTTTGGGACAAAACATGAAAAGCAAAGATTTCATTTTTATAGTTTTCAATCTCAGCTCGTAAATTTATCAATATTAGAAATAGTGAAAGTATGTCGAAAATCTTAACACCTTTGTTCCTAACCATAATATCAGCTCTTGTAGCTAATATTAAACAATTATTAGACTCATATTGATGCAGAATTAATAGGTCCGTTTAAGATTTCATTTGTATTTTTATGATTGTGGCAATATTTCGACTTCAAATCGCCACAATAGTACATTTAATGAAAAATTACTTTGCATTGTTATGTTTTGTTTTAACAAGTTCTAATGTTAAATTATTTTTAAAAGAAATTGATTTTTTCACGTTTCCCTATTGGATTCCTTGTGGTCACTATAATTTTTTTTAGTTTCTCATAAAAAGGAGCAATGGAATTTCATGAATTTTTTTTTATTGTGTTTATTTATTTTAATATAATGAGTACATTTATTCCCTATTCAAAATCTCTAAATCTTTCATTTAGTTATGGTATAAGTTTAGAATAGATGGATGATGAGGTTTTAAATACTTTTTTTGTCTAATTTTGTACATTCTGCCATTCTACTAAATTATGCAAACGTTTTAGATGTGTAAGCTTTTACCAAATGTATAAACTATAATAGAATTCCGAAAGGTCAAACTACATGCAAAATTACGAGAATGTCACTTGGTGCACATATAAATTTAGTTAAAAAGGGCTTTAGAAACTATAAAGCAGCTGTTAAGTCTAAGAGAGTAATTCTATTCCTTGTTTCAAACCTTTCGTACAATTCGTGGGAATAGTTTTTTCCATTAAATCAAAATTTCCCATTACATCAAACGATTACAGTTTGTATTGATTTCAAAATCGATAACATGTTATATAGATTATAATAAACTTATGAATCGGTTTCAACGTTTCTTTTTAATTATCTAAAGCATCAGTACTGAAACTATAAAGCCGTTGTTAAATCTAAGAGCGTATCTCTATTCCTTGGTTCAAAACCTTTGGTACAATCTGTGGGAATAGCGTAAATACTTTTTAAGCATTATTTTTAATCAGTAAAAATTAAATTGTATATTACTGCGTAAATTTTCATGCATATATACAAAAAAAAATTATGTTATTTAATAATAAAAAATCTTGTTTTGTAAATAAAAGGAAAAGTGGACCGTTGTCATAAAATAAGTGACTTTCTGTAAAAAATTAAATCAAAGATAAAATCTTCGTACTTGAAAATATTATTTCGTTAATTAATTTTAATATATTTCTATCTATTCTGAGCTGGAATTGTCACCATAAATAACTTATTAGTTTTTTTTGTACATAATTCGAATTGAGTCTCATTATTCATAATTCCAACTAAAATTTTGTAAATATGGACTGCGACGTGTGAAGTACACGTTTATGAAATTTTTTAAGACAGGAAAATTGCGTGAATTTTAAGTGACATAAGTCTCTCTAATGTGATTTGAGAACAAAACCTAAAAATTTGTGATTTCGAAGTGAGTTCAAAATAATTATTACCTTTTTCATATAATTATGTAGCCTTTTGCAATCGAAAATCTCTTGTTACTAATCCTGAATTGTAAAATTTTTATTTAAAGTTGCTCTACAAAAATCGCTTAACACAAGACAGGTCGTCTTGTGTTAAGCGATTTTCAAATGTTTTCTGATCGACTGATCATTATTTCTTACAGTCATCTCGATCTACTTCCGCCTATTTTTCCTTTTGGTTAAGTTTTAATGATTTTTGAATTAATTTTACATTAAAATTATATTTTCTAATTTTCCTCATTTTATATTTTACGCCTGTTACAGTTGCGCTAAGCAACATTTTACAAATTGCTGTCGTAATATGTATCCATTTGAGTTTATCAACGAGTAATTAACAAATTACGTTCAATTTAAAAATTATCGAGTAAAACACTCGATAATTTTTAAATCGAATACCTTTAAACCTATTGTTAAATATTTCTGAATGTTAACTTATTTATGTTTCTACATCGAAAGTTTTCTAAGAAAATGTTTATGAAAATTTTTGGGAAAGTCTCTAGAAATACGTTGTAGGTTATTTTGGGTCATTATAAAATTTAAATAAGTGTAAACTTTCAGGTTTAATTTTGGTGGAACTTTAGTAGTGTATATATATATATATATATATATATATATATATGTATATATATGTATATATATATATGTATATATATGTATATATATATATATATATATACGCAAATACAGAAAACTTAATTTAGAAACGACGAGTAAATTAATTCCGTAATTTTGGAACTAATATTTTACCAACTGTTTCTTCACATCGAAACTATTACTGTGTTTGAATTACAATTATATAGGTACGTAATGTCAAATTCTACATAGGTTTGTTACCAAAATCCGCAAATGACATTCTCGAACTACAACAGAGAGAACGCGTGGGATATCTAAAACCTCAAGTAGACTTACCTGTCATAGCCTTCATTAATTGGTTGCTATTGCGGTTATGTGGTTTAAAATTTGATACGTAACTTAGTTGACGAGAAGTTACGAGGTGTCAAAATTACTTGAAATCTAATAGTCCGTAGAAAAACCTCAAATTTAATATAATCCTTAATATAATAAATAGTAAGTTTCACTGAATTATTGAGGATTTTAGTCGGAAAAGAACAATATTTCTAATCAGACTAACTAAAAGTGATTTAAAGGTTTAAAAACAATTATATAGGTTTTAATTAATGCTTATAAGTATACATTTAACAGATAATCCGTAATAAAAATAAAATTAACCATGCATTAATAAATGAAATTTATTATTTTTAATAAGATAACTCTGGGCAGTATGGCAGAATGAAAAATAAATGGGAATTACATCGAGCAGAACTGCAACAACTGTTCGAAAACACATTATGTAATATCAAAACAATAAAAATAACAATCATACAGAATAAAATGCCAAAATTGTTAAAAACTAAATTTTTCAACAAATAATTTTGATCGCTTTACAGTTTTTAAATATAATGTTCTAAATAAAACATTAAATTAAAAAACTTTTGAAAACAATGCTTATATTAGTAAGACTATTGCGCTATTGGACATTCATTTTATTGATCTCTCAGAAAAAAACGGAAGCCAATAAATCGCTCAAAAATGTTAAGGGGTATTGTTTATGTCCTTATGATTAGACAATTTTAAGAAATACATACATATTCTAATTTAATTTTAAATTGAATACGGATGTATTCAAATTAGTAAGAAATTAAATTTTTTTCTTAATAACTTTTATATTTATTTTTTTATTTTTGAATAAATTATGCACTAAATGTTGTATCGAGCAATAGCAAAGCAAATTTTGTTTTGACACAGAGTGCAGATTATCATCGAATATTTTTAGTACAGTTTGTTTGTAAATAATCATAAGAACTACATGCGATTATAACATTTAGCACAAATATACAAATATTGATTATCTCGTCCTTATATAAACTTTTTTTCTCCAATGTTTTAGAGAAAACAATGTTCAATTTAACTTGAAACAACAAGTAGTACACAAGAAGCGTATAACTTAAAGAGTAAAAAATTACTATTTTTAACGTCATCTCATATTTTAACATGTCCATCAACAATCGTTACGTCTGTATGTAGCTGTGGTAATGCTTATGTTTTTATAGTCCTTTAGATAATGTTTTAATTTTTCTATAAAAATAACCGTAATATTACAACCAATATGTCTTTAATTTTAAACAAATAACACATGCATACTCATCTTGAGATAAAAATTGTTTTGAATAAGTCGATATGAAACTAATTATCAACAATAATTTTTGTTAATAATAAGTTTAATATTATAACATAAAAATGGCTTAATGAAAGTTCCAATTAGATGTGAAACATTTTATAATATATTTTAAATAGAAATTTCATACTAATACTCAAAGTGGTACGTTACATACCACTTTGGACTTAATAAGAAAAAGTAAGAATAAATTACGACTAACCAATTTTGACTTAAACCTTAACCGTATAAATCGCGCAAACAATATTATTCCAGAATTATTTCGGATATAATTATTTTTATAAATTATTAAAGAAACGTGCTAGGTTGTATCAAGACAGGCCGAAACTAGGATTTCGTATTTGCCTATATCAACTATGGAAAGAGGCGTTTCAAGTCAATGCTTGACAATTTCTCTGAAGTATAATATTTTGCAAACTAATCTTAAAAGTGAATAATGGTAAATCAAACCCCAATTTAATAAATTAATTTTGACCCTTTATCTTGCTTAATAGTTTTATAATATTCAAGATCATTTTAATTTCAGTTTAGTACTTGTTCAAATACGGATTTTTTAAAATCGAACTTTTTTCGAAACTTTTGAGAAAGATTTACCTGTCTTCTATGTAAAATGGACTTCAATTTCTTATGACGAAATTATCAAAAGCTAAAACATAAACATAAAATTAATATTTTTTGAACAAGCCCAGTAATTATCATCTCAATAATTAATCAATAATGATGCTGTATTTAAAATATTTGAAACCAATAATTCCTCTTTTAATTATTTAGAAAACAATTTGAGCTAATATAAATTGAGCCCATATTTCAGACTCGAAAAAACGACTAAATTCAATTAACCAATTGATAACATTATATTTTTATATACAATTGATAAAATTAAAAGACATCGTTTAAAAAACCGGCGGCATGTTTCCATTGATCTAACAAGTATTTACTTTTTGAAGCGAAAGATAGCAAGCTTAAAAGAATCAGCAGCACATTTTTATAAATTAAATCTATTGTAATTGATAAAAATAGAAAATACCGCACTAAAAATGTCAGCAGCGCCATTTAATAAATAAAATTAATATTTTATTGATTAAACTAACCCACAGCGTGCCTAGAAAAATCAGAGGCAAAATTTAATAAATAATATTAATCCATATTAATATACAACAAAGCTTAAGAAATTTAGTACTGCAATTTATTAAATCAAATTAAAATGTGTTTGATGACACTAATCAATAAAATGTTTTTGCAAACAGGTATAATATTTGCCTTGATCAACTAAACCAAATAATTGTCATTGCAATAATCAATGAATATGTGAAATTAATTCAGATCTGGAAAAAATTAAATTCTTTTTGTAATAATCAGTTAAATGAGAATCAAATTTTCTATGAGTATAGATTTATGCAGCACCTGAGATTTTCTTATACAATTTAAAAAAAACAAAACGATAGCGTGTTTTATTTTATGCACTATATGGTCATTATCGTTTTGCTGAACATGGTGTAACATTACATGAATATATCATTAGTTTTAAATTTATTTTAGTTTTGGCGCATTATTAATTTCAAAATAATGAAAACTGACTAAGAATATTTTATGTTTTGCTCACTTAACATACACACATAAAAAATGTGCATCAATGCTTTTCTATTGTATAAATTATGTTTTTTTGTAACAACTAGCAGGGAGTAGTTATACAATTAAAATTATTCATTTACTATTTTCTGCTATTTCAACTTCTATTTATTTTAAATTTAAACTCTAGGTTTTATTTTCTGAAAAGACGAAATATTTTATTCGACACACCCGCAAATCCCTGCTAGGGACTGTTTTCTTAAAAAAAAACATTTCCACATAATTTTTGTTCATTCTAATTTATATTTATCATGGTCATTCCCAATTTAAAGTTTGTATTATTTTTAATTAACGAAAAATATTTATTTTCAACGCTCACGCAAAATGGGAGAGAGCTCGATAACCAAAACATTTTTTTAAATTTTTCCATACTCCAACGCAAATATTTATAAATTATTTGTCGCTATAGAAATTTTTGTCAATATTCATAGAGTTTATGGTTTTCCTGTAATGCTTGCCCGAACCAGTTTTTTTTGTGAAAATGAATTATATTTTTGCTGACAAGTTATCCCTACACCAAATATCATCGGAATGGTTTCATTAGTTTTTGCGTGACTGATGAATATATAGTCAAAAAATCAGACAAAAATTTTAAAAACTATTGTTTTGGGGTCTGTATCATGTACACGACATCTTGCAACCACTTCTTTGAAAAAAAATCATGTATAAATTACAATTTGAAAACATTATTTAACATTGGAACATGAATCTTATAGAAACCTATATTTTATTGCAAATCATATTAAAAAAAATTACGCTCTTTAAATTCATTGGGTTAACCAACCGGCAAATGGGTTAGATTAATAATATACATGGTCTCAACCAAATTAGATACTGTAATTCTTTCCAAGTGAGAAAAAGTTAAATATAACACGAAGGAATATCCTTCAAAATATCTTAGAAATCTTTATTCTTTCAGAATAGTTTTACGTAATTGCGCATATATGCTTGAAACGTTGCTTTTTAGTAAAAATAATAACGCAAACAATCCGCGTCAGGATTATTTAAAAATTAATAAAAATAATATTGAAGCAAAACAATCATTAAAATGTTTTGCAATATCATCAAGTGAACATAAACTCCTGGCAACAACCCTGTTTGTCGTTATTGTAAGCTAGGTCATAAGATTTTTGATTCATCGAAATTTAAAGCTTTGGACTCTGAAAAAAGGAAAGGTGAAGTATCTAAAATAAATTTATGTTTGAACTTTCTTAGAAGGGGACATAACTCGTCACAATGTCGTCTTGTCGAATATGTGAACATGGACATAACACATTATTACATTTAAACAGTATTAAGCATAAAACGACGGACAATACAAATGACATACCAGTACAGTCTTTATCTGCTACATCTTCAATTTGTCACAATAAACAAGTATTTCTTCGTAGAGCGTTAGTTAAAATACACGATAAATTAAAAAACAAACCTTACATTACTCGGGCATTACTTGATGCAGGCAGTTAGTCATCCTTTATAACAGAAAACTTTAACAACAAATTGGGCTTTATCCACTTGATACGGAACCAGTTTGTGTTTCAGGCATTAATGACTTTAAACTTAACATTTCTGAAAGCATTGACACTAACTTACGTCCTTTGATTAGTATATACAATTTTAACGTTAAATGTTTCGTAGTCCCTAAAATAACAGGTCGCTAACCAAATTTTTAGTTGAATCTTTATCACTACCAATACGAAATTCAAGTAAACTAGCGGATCCTGAATTCTTAAAGCCGTCAGATATTGACATTATATTAGGAGCGGATGTATTTTACGAACTAATTAGTCCTGAACAAAAACTATTAGGACCAAATTTACCAACTTTACAAAATTCGAAACTTCGTTGGTTGGTAGTTAGATCAGTAGGTGGCGGTGATAATAATTCAAAAGGTAGTCAGTGTAACTTCAGTAAGGAACTAAGTAAAATTATTCCTAAAATTCCTATCACATCTAAATATGAAATACGTAAAAAACCGTTGCGTAGGTCATCCAAAATATTAGGTGAGCAATACTCTAATTCTAAATTTAAATATCCGAATTTAGAGACCAATTTCAGTAAAAATATGAACAGAAAACATGAGTATAAACATTGTAGAAAAAACGAGAAAATAACAATTAACGAAACTTAGAATAATAATCTAATCTTAAATATTGAAAAACTATTCGTGTTTAAGTGAATTCGTTAAATTCAATTCTTACGTAAATATCCATTAATTAATAATTGTAAAGAAAAATAATATCAAACAAAGGAGATCTTTATACATGCATGGTGAACCCATGTTCACCATGCATGTAGAAATAATTAAAATATTGCAACGAGATTTATTTCGAAACAAATTAAATTTACTTGGACATAAAAAATATTTCAAATTAATTCCTCTTTATTACCGTTGTCATCGTTTATCAACGGAAACGGCGTGCTCTGAGTTGGTCGTCGTCTTACCAACGCAGACTATGAATACGATAAAATGCACCCAGTCCTTCTTGATAATAAGCATCATTTTACGAGGCTGTTAATGGAACATGAACATATACGACTGAAGCATGCCGGTCCACATTTCATTCTCAGTTCTATACGTGAGAAATATTGGTCTTCGAAGGGTAGAATTCTAGCCCAAAGAGTAGTATGGAGAGTTATGGAGCAACTAATGCGCAACTTAGCAGCTGATAGGCTTAGACAAGGCTTCCATTTCAAGTATGTGGCGTCGACTTTAAAGGTCTCTTTCAAATATCAAGTAAGACCATTCTTAATCAATTAATTATCAAAATTGTGACCTTAGTTTATTTATAGGTTTTTAAATGAAAGCAATACATTTGGAGTTGGTCAGTGATCTCGCTTTAGATGTATTTATTTTGTGTTTGCGTAGATACATATCACGTCGAAGTAAACCTCACACTATTCATTGTGATAATGGACGTAATTTCGTGGGAGCAAATAATTAATTGTATAGAATTATCATGTACTCAGATGCCAAGTGTTTATCGTGTTTATCGCTACTTTCGCGTTAGAAGAAGGCATTAATTTTTCGCTTCTTACCCCGTATTACCCTAGGACAAGTGATTAATAGGAAGTGAGCGTAAAGTCAAGAAAATATTATTTAAAATGTATTATGGGCAATGCTAATTTGACCTATGAGGAATTGGAAACATTGTTCGTGCAGATAGAGGATGTTCTTAATACCCATCCACTCACAACCTTATCAACCGATCCTAACGATCTGTCTCCCTTAACTCTAGGGCACTTCTTGATTAGTTGACCTCTCACTTCACTCCTATCCGCACTAATCACCAAGCATCCAACCAGGCACGAGCGCATTGAAGAATTAAGACTAAATTTCTGGCCCAGATGCAGTAGCGAGTACCTGGCAGTAGCTATTTCCCGGTCAAGAAGGTCTTTCCAGATTGGCCGATTTCAGGACTATCAGCGACATCGAGCGAAGGGCACTCAATCGGGTCTGCCTTCTTCCTACTGCGCTGCTAGGCGCTGTGCTTTGATTTCAGCCAATCAAAGCACAGCGCCACTTAACGTAAAGAAGTTCTTCCTTAGTAAACCACTGTACTTTCGGCTCTAGACGAGACAACATCTATGCGGGCGCACCTCCACCTTTCAATATCTTGATACTTTGAACTTGAAAGTATACAATCTAATACTTTACATTTCATAATACATATATTACATTCATTCTACATTGAGTTCTTTTATATTCGACTATACCCCTATTTGGCGCAAACATTACTTTTCATGTTATTAAAAAAAAAATCGATAATTTGTACGTAAAATTTCAAATCGAAGTCAATTTGAGTATTTTGGCTTTTGAAATCGATTTTTAACATCTGCATAACGAAGAGCATATCTCGTGATACGCTGCCACTTCTCGTTATTATTTTAAATTAGAATATGTTTATCTACGATTTATCTACGATGAATTTATTATTTAAAATAACAACGTTATACATATATTCGTAACAAAAATGTATTAAATGTGGTAGTATTTAGTGGGGATAAATTCACAGACGCAGTATACTAAAATTTAATAGCATATTATGCAGTCCTGAAATGCGATGAGTGTGCTCTGTTGTCGTTAAGAAATCCTAAAGAAATGTATTCCATTCGTCAAGAAATGGTTATGTTATTCGGAAAGTGTAGGTTTATACTTTTTTATGTCGGTGATGAAGTGAATAATTATTCATACTTAATACATTCGCAGCATTGATTGCATTAGGATAACTTTCTTTAGTTTGAGAAACATTGGATTCCTTTCTCGTTTTCGCTTTTTTGGCATCACTTGTTTTTTCTATAATTGTTGTTAGAATTTGGTATAATTCTTTTATTATAACCACAACGTTTGAACATACTATTATTCTTACGTTTTAGATTGCTATTTGAATGATGTCGTTTTTACAGACTGATCTGTGGAGTGTAAATTTACAATGTTGTTTATTATTAGACTGGATAACGTTATCTTTTCCCAAGTTTTGAAAATGAAATTATAAATGCTATTAAACCGCTAATGAAGTAGAATGATTTCATGTTTGAATGACAGCATTTTGCCAGGGTTTTTCTTTAAAATTGCATCGATTTTAAATCAAGATCATAAGAAATTCGTATGAAAAATTACGAATATAATATATATTTTATTTATATTGAAGCTCAGTACATGATCTAAATTATAATAAGATAATTTTCTCAAATTAATTTCATATTTATTTTTGAAGAGTATTAAAGTACTTTTTAAAGTAAAGAGTAAAGTTGTGAGAATGTATTCATTCCATTTGTATTATATATGTGAATACATATACAATAGAGTATAAAGTAATATACGGAATTATTGTGCAAAAATATCACCCATTTCATGTATGTAAATAACACATAAGGAAAACTGTTAAGATAATCCTAATTTTATATTAGAGTGACATTTATCCATTAACTATAAAAGTGTTGCATGATAAATATTCGCAATGTTTTCAGGGGATAACATTAAAAATATTTATCTAAAAAATATCCATAACTTACTAATTTGTAAATAAATTAGTGTTAGAACTGTATACCACTGTAACATCCGTAACATTTACATAAATAGAAACAAGTATTTCTTAATTATTCTCATGCATTACTTTTCTATAAAAAGGGTTCCCAAGAATTTGGTAATTCATATTATTTCTCAGAACATAATCGTAAATAAAACTTAAAATACACAAGCAACTAAACTTTTGGAGAATTTTTAAAAATAAATTTGAGATGACTTCTTAGAATAAAATATTGAACTTTGCCACGATAAATTTTGATCTCTTTATTGCTATGTCATTTTTATATAAAGCCACTAGACCTATAAAACCACTAGAAGTTTTTCTTTGCTTAACTTTGGTTATTGCAGAGATAACTATCTGAAAACTATTTACCAATTTCAATTTCAAGTCAATTCAAGGTTGTGAGAGATTTCAATGCCAATTTCAAGGTTGTGAGAGATATCATATTGAATAAATCTAGACGCAGAGCTCTAACTGACTCAATCTTCTCTAGAAAATATCTGAAATGACTTGGTTTCTTTTTTCTCAATATTTGTCACAGGCAACTTTTAAGAAGAACTTAGCTTATTTTAAAATAATATTTTGGAAAGAATTTAATTATATTTAAAATGTGTGTTTAATGTCTAATAATAACCAATGCCAATATATTCAATAATGCTGGTATTTTATCTAGATTTTAATTTATCCTTTTGTTCAACATTTTCCTTTTCGTTTTCTTTGTCTTTTCAACATATTAGACTTGGAGATAGTATAATACAACTATTATCAATATTTCTAATCGATGATTTATACATTTTTGACACCTTTCTTCACTTATATCCAAAAAAAATTTAAAAATTCTCCACTTTAGCTTTTCTAGAAACGAGCTATTTGTTTTAATGACCGGTCAGTTTTGATGATGTTGTAAATACGAGAATGATTGTGCAGGCCATGAAATTGCAGGTTATTGGTATTAGTTTCTAAAAACCTACTTAAAATTAAGTATAGGTTATAATTTGATATACTTTCCTCGATATGTTAAAAACCAGCTAAGTTATCTAAGTACCAAAATAGCCGCGAAGCGCTTCAGTTGAATGTATATATATATATATATATATATATATATATATATGTATATATATATATATATATATATATATATATATAACTATGTATGTATAAATGTATTAATTTAATTTTATTTTCAATTAAAATTTATGAAAGGTGTAAATACTTTCTGTGTACATTTAAATGCAGCAAAACATACGATACGTTATTCTTAGCTCATATTTATTGCGACAAGGTCTTAGATATATTCATAAAAAAAAGACTAAAAATTTATGTTGTATGTTAAAGAACGTATCATTTTATCTACGTAATATATTTGATATTTTCACTTGGTTTTCAAAAAAAAAATTTAAATAATTTTTGGTGCTAACACATAATTAGACAGAACCACGCTTTATTTTAATTAGCGTCGCGTTTATAGGAACACTATTCTCTCATATTAATATTTATAATTGAATACTATTTTATGTATTTTTTACAATAGGCTCTGAAAAAGACGTATCTCTATATTTTTCTTTTATTGTCAATAAGATCATTTATAAAACATTTAATAAAAGTGCCGACTTTAAAAATAAGCGTGCGCGAAGTTATATGCAATATACGATTGATGAATGTCTCATTTCTTAAAAAATCTACAAAACACATTTTGGGTCGTATATAATCTCCAATTATTTCTTTTAGATGCAAAATTCTCGTTTTAGATACAAATACCAAATCGATATAATAAATGACTGATATTAAACTTGGGCGTTTCATTTCACTTTATAATTAAAATCTTAATTTCGTTTGGTGCAATAATGAATTGACAGAAACCTACCGGATAGCAAATATTTATATTGATCGATCATCATTTACTGGCTCGACTATTATTTATAATTGATATCGTTTATCTTTATGATAAAGGTAAACGGTATCGATTATAAAAAATAGTAACAGTTTTTACCGGATTTGAAAATTTGAGTAGTAGTAATTTTGTGATCAAAAATTATATTATCTTATATGTACCATTTGTTACATTGTACGCTAATATCGATTTATCTCATTTCTTAAGAATTAATAAATTTCATTGCAGAAAACTAACTGTTTTTTTCTCAATATTTTAAATTAATTTATTCAAAAATGAAATTAAAATATTTGCCAATAGTTTGATTGAAAACGTTAACATGATCTTTCATTTTTTACCATTTACACCCTTAAATAATCTTACTGAATCCTACGAACATCATAAATGCTTGGATGTTCCTCACTCAATGCAGCCTGAAAGGCCTGGCATATTTATACGATAATTGATAACATTTAGACAATTTATAGCGCCAGCCTCTACTAAATAAAAAAAACTTTTTACTAGATTGCTCAATATAATAAGAGATATAACAAGAGAGCAAAATCCTTGATGCCTAGAAAATTTTGCGAGGGTGGTTGGAATAGTCTCATTGGTTAAGAAATAATTGTCGCCAATTTCAGTGAAGTTCCACGGGTGCGAAACTGCCGGCGTTAGTTAGTTAAATTTATATTTTGGTATTTCCGGTATAAAAATATTCTAAGAGTATTGTAAAAAGCCAACGGTCTATTTTATTTTAAAGAACATATTATTTTTGGCTTGTTTAAAAAAAAAGCCAAAAGGAACTCAAAATTACTGTGAGGTGAATGCAAGTAAAAAATTTACTATAAACTATCAGATATATATATACACATATATATATATATATATATATATATATATATATATATATACATACATACATACATACATACATATATATATATATATATATATATATGTATATATACATATATATATATATATATATATATATATATATATATATATATATATAGAAGGAGAGAGAATAAATTGAGCTAAAATTATTTGGTAAAAAAATGTCTATAATTGAGAAACCCATCATATATGGATATATGAAAAATTAATTTACATTTTCAAATATAACATCGTATCGAAATTCATATATCGAATTACTAATAACATCGAATCGAAATTCAGTGTAACAATAATATCGATCTGTTGTTTTGTGACTTTGGAAAGTTTCGTGTTTAAACTTAAATAATCGACCGTTATACGATAGTACCTACTTAATTTTCTATTTCACAGGTGTTTAGATAATGATATGCTAATGAAAACAACAAAGTTTTTCAACGTGAATGATTAATGATTAAATATTGTTTCAGTGTGAATTTAGATTATAATTGAAAACATTAAATGTAAAGAAATATATTATATAATATGCCAAATAGTTTAATGCGTTTGTATGTCAAACGCTGAAGGGCGTTGGGTTGAAAATATTTAAATTAATATTTCTGGCAGTCATCTTCACTTAGACGTAATCATTTCTAAGCCTTTTCCCATTTTGCATGACATTTTTTTTGTTATGTAAATTAAACAATATAAATAAAGCAAGTTAAAAATAACAAACTCTCGTTTTTCGCATATTTTTGAAGGACTAAGTGACTAATTTAAACAGAGCACTCTTCCTCTAGTTGTTATATAATTAAATCACGTAGATAGGGCAAATGTAAAATTTCAGAACAAGGCTCCTATGAATTATTGCAATCGTAGACAAAAAAAGTGTTGACATCCAATTAAAGTTTCCAGTTAAAAACGAACATTTAATTTTGTTAGTAAAACTTTTGGAAAATGTTTCCACTTCATTGTACTATCGGGAACTAGGATATTAATGAGAACCCATCTATTTCTGATAGCATTACATTTTTTCCACTTGTTTTTTAATACTTGGGTTGCTGACTAGTGTTCCATGAACGAAAAATACGTTCAATTTAAAAATTTACTTAATATTTACCTGAAGATCTTACCATAGATTCATTACGACAATACGTTAGACGATTGGGATAGTTATAATGAAGTAACTGTAGTTGAAACTTCGAAACGAAGGCGTAGCACTGGCAGAAGTCTATTAATTTATGAAACCCAAAAATATGGCCCTACTAATGATAAAATCGATAATTTGATCGCAAGAGATACACGCAACATTTAATAAAGAAAAGAAAAGCAAGTAAGCGAAGTGGGCTATATAATTTTGATCACAGCATTATAGACTTGCTGACAGAATACACGAACAAGTAGTTGAGCTAAAAAAATTAGGTAGGAAACGTAACAACTGACAAAATAAATATTCCTAGAAACACTTTAATTCCGTGCCTACATTGTAGCGCCTACAATATATGTGTATGGAGAAATGCTGTAGACTGTGGGATATCATTAATTTACATCCAATATCAAGATATAGGTATATTTTACAATATCATCTACACATTAAAATAATAATAAAAATGTTTATATTAACAATGAATACATTCAGCACAAAGTAACTATTAAAAATTGTCACATTGATACAAAGAATGAAAATTTTAGTAAAGTATGGAACGTTAAAAAAAACTATGGAACTGATGATTCTATGATTCCATATCACTGCGGATATTCTTGCAAACAATTTATACGAGGAAAACCTGTGATATGAGGATAGCCATTTTTGGTAGAAAATATAGCACATCGTATATATATTCTATTGTTCGGTCCTTATAGAACTTAATAGCGAAATGACTTAAACGACTATAAAGAAATAGGCCTAGGAACCAGAATTATTTAATAGTTTTCCGATGGTCTTCCTATAATAATTTCAAAGGCCCATTTGTACTTATATTTCAATATTTTTTTTACATCAACTCCGTTATTTGATGGGCTAGGTGAAAGAGTTTGTGAGCAACCAAAACTATCAGTGAAAATAGAACATCAAAACGTCGGAAAGCATTAAACAAAGGTTTAAAGAAGCATGTCTTGGCTCACTGATACACAAATAAGCAAAAGTTTATAAACATATATATAGCAAATAAACATTAATATTTGTAAGTAAAATGATAATAACATTATAACAAGAGCTTCAAATGCTATTACAATATTGCCACGGAGTAAAATAAGGTGTTTTATTAACAATAATAAAGTGTATATAAATCAAACAGACAGTCATTTTAAATCTTACAATGAAAATATCGGGCAGCGTAGATAGGTCATACCATAGTATCGGTCTATATTGGCCTTCGATACGGGAAAGAAATTATATTTTGATAATGATTTTTATATGTTATAGTCTAGATACGGCAATTCAAAATATTGGACAAATATGTCGTTTTGTTTGAAGAGAATTCGATCAATTATATTTTCGGGAATCATTTCTATTTTACTTTTCAAAACATAAAAGTTAGACAAAACAAATAAATACGTTGCAATTTACACCACTAAATTATTTAATAATATCAGGAGAAAAAATATATATAATGTTTTGACCCTATGTAATGTTTTTTTATTAAGCCATTTTCATATTACATTTTATCTAGTCTTTGTAATAAAGGACACTAAACATGTTTAGATATTTTTTTCCTACATTTCATACAAAGTAGCAAAGCCTAGTGAAGGCACTTTTAAAATGAGTACTTCTTTGCTAGTTTCACAATAATCGAGTTTTTATTTTTATGTTTTTGCTTAGTTTCAGATCCTGTAAACATATAAATGCTTTAATTTCATTAGAAGTTAACACAAGAAAATTTCCTTTGATTCAGTGATAAGTTGTTCAAAAAGTGGCTCTAGAGATTCTTCAAAAGGAACAGAGAAATTTTATTATACAAATCAGGGACTAGATCTGATACCCATGCTCAAATTTTCAACAAACCTTGAGTTGAGGCATTTTTAGTACTTATCAAGGCATCCTCAAGGCTGAGATCCAGTGTAATCTGAAATCAAACTGGAATGTATAATATTGATTGCAAATCAAATCGAATGTGTAATATTGATTACCCGGATCTTTCAACTGTCAAAAGCCCTCAGAAAAAGTAACGATATAAAAATTGCTTATTAACCCATTGCGTACATCGAACGTTCGATGTTTATTTCTAGAAAATTTGAAAATTTCTTTCCATTAAGGAATATAAAATTAGTTGAAAGCGCAACTTGATCATTTGCGATGTGTTCACAAATTTATCAGTATTTTAATGAGGTTTATGGGAAAGCCGCAACAACTAAATTGCATGCATTGGAATTAAAAGTACTAATTTTTGGCTAAGTAATTACGATTTCTTTCCTTACCTATATTTCAATTCACGGATACCACAAACATAAAATTAGTACCAATAAATATAGTAAGATATTAACTTCGAAACGACTTATGAAGTCCTTCTAACTTAGAGGTGTATAATAACTACTACATACATATATCCACTTTCACATATATATTATACATATATATTTTTAAGTTCACGAAACTAAAATAAACATTAGTTAAATAGAAAATGAAATAAAGTCAAATTGACGTGCATCTTTAATTATTATACATAAATAAATTGATCCAAAGTTGTAAAAAATCATCACCAAAATACTATGAACAATATCGTTGTAATAACTCACATTAATAAAAATAAAATGGCATTAATTGTAACTTTCTGTGTCAACGTTCTGTCTCCGACTCTACGAGGTTATTTTAATAGTAAATCAGGGAAACGTAAACCAAACAACTAAAAATATAATTTCAATCACCATTTCCAATTTGAAGGACTCCAAGACAAAAGACGTCGAAATTTTCCTATGAAGAGATAATGATGGTTTAAAGTCACAAAAAGTATAAAAACACAAAGAAACAAGGTATATAGTAAGATAAGAATATTAGAAAGTAACATACTTGCATGTAATTTTTTTAAGAAATGAAATAAATTTACGCTTACTTAAAATTTAATTCATGCAAATTGAAATACACGAAACATTTACATATACTTTCTGTGCCTATTGTTTGTAGTTAAAACTGACTGTAACCCTACATACTGTTAGGGATTTCCGCGAATAATATTATCGTGTTACTTATAATTCATATAATATACGCATAAAAATATTTTGTTTCTAAGTATTGTAAATATGCACTTTTATTTCTCTACATAACCCATGAAATAAATAATTCACGTAATGAAGTGTTCACGTAAGTTATGAAATTATATACCAAATTGTACCATATATTGAATATATTTGGCGTTAATTTTGTAGAAATTCATTATTTACAATTAAATGAAACTACGTGATGTAGTATTAATTCTACTTTCTTTAAGTTCTTTACCACGACCTAGGTTTCATTGTATTATATCTTCAGGTAGGCTATTAGCAAACAATCTTTGTTAATAGCCCGCCTGAAGATGTTGTAATACAATGAAACCTAGGTCGTGGTAAAGAACTTAAAGAAAGTAGAATTAAAACTACTTCACGTAGTTTCATTTACTTGTGAAATTGTAGCATATTTAAAACGAAATATATAGACAAGTTAATGGAATTTAGAACAAGCATGGTATGTTCCCCTTAAATAAAACTTATTAAAGCGTGGACTAATGTGATCCAAGTAGCCAGGGGATAATAATAGAAAATATATATTTCTTCAAGTATGCTGAAATATGACGTGAAAATTTCGATTAAATAGTTTGCATTTTTTTTAGATAATTTCTTCTAATTAATAAAATGAATAAAAAATATTTCAGTCATATAACCCCACGTTTGTATATGTTACTGAGTTAGCCTTACGGCCAGAATAGATATTTTTTTCTTTTTTCAACATTTTTAAAAAATGCCTTGAACTATATACTATGTATAATATATATCATAAAATTTAAAAATGTTAGGATGTTATGTAAAGTGTCATATTTCTAACTTATATGAGTCAATTCGAAGACTGAACTGAAGTAAAGTTAATACGATTTGTTTATAGCGTACGTCATTAATCAACTAATGAAGTAATTTCACTATTTATATAAAGCAGTAGCAATATTTTTAAATTGAAATATACATTTATCTACTATATTCTTTAATCAAACATAGGTCCTAAATATTATGTTTGACATATGTCCATAATCGTCTTGGATACTTTATTGTAATTAAACATTTAATGTTAATAAAAATGGCATAACATGTATTTGATTAAATAAATATAACAGAATAATAACAATTTCTTTTAATTAAAATATATTTTATGAATTATAAATGACAAGATGCATAAATATTATTTCAGAAAATGATTTTTTTGGATCCGAGTAAACGACAAATATATTTAGGTAGGAGAAAATTTCACGGGAAAAAGCATCATATTCTACTCAAAAGTATGTTGATTCATAGACTGTCGGTCGTAATTAAAATTAAAGTGTATATCAATATTACTACCAAGGAAAGAAAATTTGGTAGAGACCTTATTAAATTTTACTATTTGATAAATATAATTATTAAAATAGGAAAATCGTCTTCATTAAAACAGTAAAATTGTAATATAACATAATTTAATATTCAGTTACCCTTTTAAAAAATAAAATATAAAAACAATGTGGACTAAAAAGTCTAAAATCCGATAAAATTAAAATCTGTCAATATTACTTTAGCAGAATATATACCTTTAGTTTACGTAATAAAAACGACTTGAATTTTGCAGTATGACGTAATAAAAACGTATATAATACGTTTATGGTCAATAAAAAGGAAGTTAATTTAAATAGGTGCTGTAGGTTTTTTCCGTATCTCAGACGGCTTATCCGCCTATAACATTAAGTTAACAGCGGCGCTTTTCTCAGGGGCGGTTTTCTTAGCGGCGATGACGACTATAAGAAGTATGCAAATGAATAATATAATGCTTCTAGGCGTATAAATATTCATTTGGCGAAATTTATTACTAAGGCAACACTTTATATAATAAAACGAATTCGATGGACAAAAAGTAGGAAAAATTTGCGCATTTGTATATTTTAAAGCATTAATAGACAAAATGATAAAAAATCTTATAAAACTTTTCACACATTTAGTTTCCAGCAAGTACTGTATTTTTCTCGAAGTAAAAGGATACAAATATTAATATATATATTTTCAGTCTACTCGTTAAATAATCGAATACGTATCAGTAGAACTTAAACTATGCACAAGGGTTCCATGAACATTTAGTTCCGTACAAATTAAAGTTCTTCATTTGACCTCCCTAAAGTTTCCATCTAAGGTGTTAATTTTTTAGATATATAAAGGTATATACATTACATCACTGTGCCAAATTCCAAATTTCTTCATCAAACCTCTAAATAAATGAATAGTTTGTACAATGTGTGCAGAGAAATGAATATTTAATTTTTTTTTCTTCGCATTATTTAAAAGTGACCAGCCCTAAAATAAATATTGTCTAACTTTCAATAAAATATGAAAAAGGATAATTTTTCTACACATTTATTTACATTAAAAAGTCAGTTATTTCCTTTTTTAATACTGAAAACAAACATTTTGAAAACGAATTATTCTCATTTTAACTTAACAAAAATAAATTTCGTGATACACATTAATTTATTAACAACACTAAAATTTTCATATAAATATTTTTAAATGTCAACTCCTGAAATATATATAGGATAATATACTTTACCACTGTGTTAAATTTCAGGTTAATACGTCAAACGGTTTTTAAAAGAAACAACTATGACAGACGGGCGGACGCGTGAATGATTTTGAGGAGTTTCATTTGTATTTCTTTTTAGGGTACGAAACCTTGAAAATGATAATTGTTTACTACTTCACTTACTTTAATTAGCTAATTTTCGATGGAGACACTCAAATGTACGGGCATCATGGTCTATTATGTACGAGCATTTCGAAGAGCGATTTCACAAATCGAAAATGTGTATTAGGCAAGATTTTTGCAATAGTTTCATATTTATTTCTATCAGGAACTTAACATTGCAAGATCACATGAAATTTCTTGAATTGTCGAATAGTTTACATTTGGTTTCAATGAATGACCATACTGTTTTATACTGACTTTACTGTTATGTACTTACCGGTTTTACCGGGCTTACCGGTTTCGTAAGAATTTTTTTTATTTTCAAATGGTTTTGACCATATGAAACCATAAAAAGATTATATTAAGAGGTGAGGTATCATGTCAAGTCGAATGCAACCACATTCCAATACACTGATCACATAATCTTTAGTTTGTGAAACTAATGACTGAATCGTCTAACCAGACAATTAAGCCACTAATTCGTGAGCTACGATTAGAATTATTGAAATGTAGGACGATTATGTACTATTTTAAAAGTTTTTGCGGATATTCACAGAACTACGATGGGTTCATAATTGTTCATCTCCAAAGTTGGCGACATTATAGGAACAAACGTTATGTGCGAAACTTTTTAAACTTCTAAACAATTAATGGATTTGTGGCAGGGATTACCTATATGCATAAAAAAAGGATGAATAAAAATATTCTCACAGATATTGACAAAGTAAAATAATGGCGAATGCAAAAATTAGGAAAAAAACTAAAGGTTTGGAGAGAATATATGAAATTCTTCACATATTTATTTAATTTATTTATTTACTTTATTGCTACCCAAGCTATCTCGAAGAAAGCTAGAAATATTACAATGCGGATAAATATACGGCTTTATAAGTGCAGAACCGAGTTAAAGCTAATATGAATTTTATGGATATGGTCAACATTCAATTAAATTTGCTGACCTAAACTGTGTTAGAACACAACCTTTAAGGTATGAGTAGAATACACACTATGAACATACAGCACTGGGTTAGTGTTAAATTCACGTAGTGTGCACATATAAATTTACCGGTATATAATCTTTTCCATTTTGGAAATCAGGGTAGAGACATCTTTTATGCGGACGTTTACAACAACATTTCTAGAACTAACTCATAAAAATTTAGGAAAATTAAATCGTTTTGGAACTTTTACTACTTGACCTGATAATCCATGTGGACATATGAAGTTTAAACAAAATGGATTAATTAATTTACCGCATTCAACATTACTATATAAATATTTTTGAATGTCAACTATTGTAAAATTTCAAATATATCAATATAAAATTTTGAATTGCCACGATTTTTGATTTCTGACAAATGCGGCGTAAATATTTGTAACTGTAATTCTAGAACTAACAGAACATTTTAAAAATAAAAAAATTTCTCAAAAAGAGTTTGGCAGATCAAAATAGAACATAAAAGAAAACTGATATGTAGATTAAATAGATAGTCATTTATTTTATAGATTTTCAAAGTAGTGACACAAAATAAAAGAAATCGAAATCCCTACTGCTTAATCAGAAGCACGATTTAAATTTATGTATGCTATATTTCATATGCCCGAATTCGAGAACGTGAACAGGATTATTGACATTTTAAAAAATATTGTGGTGAATCTAACTTACTATTATAGAAAGCAATCGTTAATCTCTATTGGTTTATTCTATTATCAAGAAGTTCAAGCCCATGAAATACGAACAATGCCTCCGTGAAATATGCAAGTCTATGTTCATTCCATAGTATTTTGTCCATTGTCTCTTATTTAATATTTCATTCTGAAAGTAATTAGCTACGAAACGTTGAATACACTGCATACCGCCAAAAATCGTTAGATATTTGTAAGGAGGACCTTATCCTAAATGACTTAGGAATTGCAATACACGTGATTTGATATATTCAGAATAACGTTCCTGCGATTTATATCAAATCCATATTACTGGTACAAATTATAATTTTATCATAACACTCATAAATTGGAAGGCAGTGAATAATACTACTGTCCGAATTATTGCAGCGTTTTATCCATTATTTATATGAGAATAATTTAGATTATAATACGCTTTGTAAATATTTTCTTACCGCCATTGGAGATTACATTTTCTACGAACCCTTTTGAGTTAGCAAGATAAAATAAAGTATGGATTGTGTCATGTTGCAGGATTTATATAGAGATATAATATATTGTGCAGTTAACTATTTCTGAGGTTATTCCGGATAAACAGACGAGAAGATAGCCAAAATTTTCAATTTTTTTATATTTAGGTATCTTGTAAATGATTCAACTATGCTTAAAATAGCCATTTTTTAAAATTCACATTTAATTTTATTTCTATGAATAAATGTACATGTTACAACAAATTTCTTTGGGAAACTGAATTTATGCAACACGTTTTAATTGCAGTCACAATTTTTAGTGGAATATTTTCTTTTAATTATTTCAGGTTCCTGCGTCGGCAATTATTTGAAGTGGGTTTATTTTTTTTGATAAAAATTTATATTTTCCCTTTTTACAACTAATTTACCAGAATAAAATATTGGTAATATTAACTGTAGAGTAAATTCTATTGCACCTAATTTTTAATGATATTTATATATAAATATATATATACTATATATGTGTGTGTGTGTGTGTGTGTGTATAATCTCTATTTTTAATCATTATTTTAAGTCAGCTACACGATCAGAATAGGTGTGGTTTATTGTCACTACAAACGAAATAAAACACCGACAGCTAAATTATCGGCGTTTGTTTATTCGTTCGGCTTTCCTTGTCACCCGAATAATTTGTTTTCGTTCCTTGGCCAATGAAACGGATACTTTGTTATTTTAATTGTTATTTTGGTCTGCCAAACTCTTTTTGAGAAATTTGTAGAAACCAATTCTAGAAATAGTTTCAACATTTTTTTGGTATCTGAAAAATTAGTTACCAAGTCATTAGTTGAAACTATATTTTTGTAATTTTGATTAAAATTGAAATTGAAGGTTCTAACGTAATTTTTCTTATTTTATTTCGAATGCTATATAACTTCTATTGACTTTATCTCATAAAATCAGAGTCAAATTAAGTTCCATTATGGTATATTTTTTTTATATTTGCTTTTTTAAAATATAAATGAAAAACATTTGTTTAAAAACATACCCAATAGGAATATTCGTACTATTTAGTGTAATATTCAACAATAATTTCTGCCGTCGAAATAGCTTGTGCTTCGATAAGAATCATTTTGCGTGTTGTTATTTTTATTCGCTTTGAATTACAAATTAATTTTGATCATAATATGTATCATCATTAATAAACACTCGATACATAATGAAAAGAAAAACCGATAAAATTTAGAAGAATCGTAACGAAACAAAACGAATTTCGTAGCCATCACTGAACATGTGACATATGTTGAGTAATCTACGTGATCTACGCAATTAAAAATAATATAAATTCTCTAATAAAATTTTAAATTATGATGAAATATGTTATATGTCAGAACGTAGGCGATATACTTTATAATATATCCTTGTCAGTAAATTAGAGTGAATAATTAAAGCCGAAACTAGCCCTTGAACACCCGCCAGAAGGTAAAACTCTCAACAGCAATTCATGTGTTTTACATCAGATATTATAAGGATCGCAGCCACCACAGAAAATTATTAACAGACTGTTGAAGAAATTAATCCGAACCAAGTAATCTACCGCAAAACTATTCTCAGGGTCTATTCAGACTTAGTTCTGAACACAAAGCTTAGGCGGATGAGATTCAATTATACAAAGATAATATTCAATTATACTTATAGGCGGAAGAGCTATTGTACGGTGATGTGTCGCGTAGTGTCGCTATTCAAATATGTAATTGAATAGTTGAGAGAGTTTAAATTACATCTCCCATATTACAATGTACCTGCACAAAAAAAAAATATGTATGTATACTTATATATGTATATATATATATATATATATATATGTATATATACATATATGCATATATATATATATATATATATATATATATATATATATATATATAATCCACATGGATCTTGGATAAAAAGTTGCAATGTCAAAATTGGAATGGTATCAACGAATTTTATTCGGATTCCGCAGAAACATATGTGCATAGTACATATGTTTCTAGTCCTTTAAATAGTACGTAAACAAGAAGACTCACTATTTAACTAACAATAACTTTGTAATGAAGATGAGTTTAACTTAACATGGGTATTTAAAAATGTTTAAATTTCCTATACCAAATATCTATTTGTTTTCAGATAACTTGCTTCCAGTAAATGGCAGAAAAAATTACATAAGGATTATCTGTTTGTAATAATGCAAATATGGTATGGAACTGATTGTGCCCTTCTTAGTGTGATAAAGAGAATTGCACTCGCTCTAGGCTACATGACATAGCAAATCCTGTAGCCACATTGTCGAGTTTCGATGATAACCGACGTTATCACAATGGGTGTGGAATAAGATTCTAATAACTTTACAAAAACTCAATAGGTTTGTATAACAACCAATGATTGGGAGGCAATCGATAGCCTGTAATTTTGCTATTAATTTTTTACCCCGTTTCAAAAATTTTTCTCGCAACAACACGTCCGAATATTCTTTCGAATATATGGCTATAATAGCAAGGGTGGTGTGCGAAGTTTTTAACTCAATAACACGGGCAATTATAGTTTGTATACCATGTGCCAACCACGGATCGCGTTTGACAAAATCGTGATGATATCGATAAATATTGCTCTATAAATGTTGCTTCACGTTATTTAGCGTGTTAAATATTTTTTAATGTATTACATTTTTTAAACGTTTTACCATATTAAGTATATACTAATTCAATTTGTCATAGATAACATATAAATATATATATATATATATATATATATATATATATATATATATATATATATATATATATATATATATATTTAAGCTGTAAGCTGCTTCCCTCGAAGATTGACATATTTAAAATAAATTCATAGTTTGAATTAAAATTTTGTAAGCTCCTTCTTTATAGGTCAATTATTTGTTTATCATGATCCTGCATTGACTAAATTTGGTATGGATATTTGAAGCCATTTTGGTTTAATTAAACGTGATTCAGTATTCACGAATAAGACAGCAAGTGATAAATACTTACTTTGAAATAATAGAAATATACAAAAAAAATTAAAGAAACCTTACACCAGTTCGATTAATAAATTTTTACTGTAACTTGTCATTAAAAATATTTTGACGTCTTAAAGCTGAATAGCTTGTTAAGTCCACATTACTATGAGTTATCAGTAATCGACTTAGTATCGCCAAAGAGAATCTAGGATAATCCAGGTTTGAACAGAGACGAAGGCCTTCACATAAATCACAAAATAAATAAAAAAATATGGGGGAATTTTTATTTAGGAAAACTTCTAAAAGTATTTTGTTTACTGATCGTTGTATTTTTCAGCTACATCGATTAAAGTATTAAGAAGTAGAAAATGTAAGTTTTCGAACATCTGAATTATTTTACTTTAGGGATAAATAGATATTTTTTATTAATCTTTGCTGAAAATGCAGGTTACATTGATATTTGAATATAGGTTTTAGCGCGGATGGAAATTTTAATTTATAGTTTTGTTTATTTGATATTACTCCAGGATTCCTGGTTCTGTAAGGACATATTCAATACCTTTCTATATTTTTCGCAGTAGCTGAAAGCAATTACAATATTCCTCGACATTAACCATAGTTAAATACAAAATTTTATAATGTATAAATGGTAATATCACATAATCATACCTGCAGGGATACGAACTTTGATACCGTGTTTTCGTTACCTCATCTTGAATAATAAAATCTTATTTTTTAAAGTAACCTGAAGGGGAAATAACTTGAATATCTTTCAGAAAATAAAGTTGTTACTTAATTAAATTACAACACGGGAAGCATCAGGTCTTCCGATACCAATCAGTTTTAAGAACTGGAGTTGGTGTATTCTTCATCAGGAACTGACATAAATATGTGTTTCGTCTATAAAATCTGGTATACTATATCACAAAGCTTATATAAAACCCGAATACGTTATGGAATTACTTGTAAAATAAAATTTTTTTGTAAATTGTATTTCATAAGTAATTCCATAATATAAACATATGTCAAATGCTGTATTTTTGATTTTTTAAATTTTGACTTCGTCAATTTAAAAAATCTTAAATGCTGGAGCTAACTTTATTCTAAAGATAAGTATATTGTTTGCAATTTAGCTTTGTTATTCCGGAAAATATAAAAAAAGACCTGAATGGTCAATAGTGTCCGGTTTCTTTTCACTTTGTTTCTATCTGTATAGTGATACTACTACTTTGGTTCTGTAATCGAAATAAGTAACTTAATAATACGAATGGGTAGCTGTAATATGTTCATCAAAATTACTACAAATATAAGCCGTATTCATTTGTATATTAGAGGTTATGGCCGGTTTCTGAAAAGTCACATTAGTGCAAAAATATCGAGGTTGATTAAAAAAATATTTTGCAACAATAATTTTATGTTTAATTTAACTTGCGCACATATATATAATTTCCAAGAAGTAATATTAGAAAGTAACTTCAAAAAATTCTACATTTCTAATATCTGCAACTTTTAGAACAATAAAAAGGAACATGGCACTTAAGTTGTTTCAAAATATTTTCCATGTCTGTAAAATACAGAAAAATTTGATCTGGCATTCGTAACTCGATAAATATTCATCGTAAATTTAAAAAGTTGTTACCGAATATAGTAAGTAGAAATCCACCATTCGATTGAACATTTCTCTAAACAAAACTTTGAATCAAAATCAGGTGACCAGAATCAGGTCTTCGTGAGGTTAACCTCCACATAACTTAATCATATCTTTCTTAAATATCACCCAAATTATTCTAAGCTTACTTATCCCAGTAATTATTGTGACAGTTGCCATGAGGAATCCATTTAGAAGTTAGCAAGATGAGACATATCACACAAACATTTCTGATTACATATATTTATTTATTTTATTTATTTATCTACTCTAATGTATCTAATTGATACATATGTCGGACTTTTTGCTACGAGAGCAATCTCTTACAGCTAACGAAAACACCAGTCCAGTCCCGTTTGAAGAACGACAGGGAATCGAACCCGAGTCTCCGCGGTGCGCCGCATCTTCAAAGGCCGTACGCCTTGTGATCAATATGACACACGACGGCGACGATATATCCCGTTATGGTTCAGAAATTTTGTTTATTATTTACAAATGCTAGTCATTTAAGAGATATTTATAATGTTTGGAAGTTTTTCTAGGGACCTGCGCTAAAAGTTTGAAACTTACATAAAATATATTTCGTACATCTTGAAACGTTCAAATGGGTAAACAATGATTTGAAGATCAAGGGAATTCGCTTGTAGTCAAGTAATTTTTTTATCTTTTATAAATCAATTAAGACTCGACAGATTACGACAATAAAATATTCAGATACAAATTTTCGCCGAGGAATACTGATAAACAGGCTCTATTTTATATTACAGTTTGGCGTTATAAAAATTATCATTTTTATTGACGTTAATTATTTTGTAAGGAAATGTTTGTATTTAAGTCGACCGTAAACAATGACACAAGTTGTATTGTTGACATTCGATGTTATTTAAGTACTAAAAAAATTAAATATATTTCACAATTTTGCTTGAAATTTTATGTATTAATTTTTTTAGTCTTCAATGAAAACGAAGACATATATGTCGCATTTTTTAGGATAGCAGAACTTCAAGCTCAAAAGCGGCAGAAATATGAAGCTCGATTAGTAAATAAGTGTAAATATGATTAAGTATCTTTGAGTAATTTGTAATTCGCTGCTCACTCAAAATTAAAGCGTATACTTTCAACTAGTGACCTAAATGATTCCTCTGTCGTCTCAGAACTCACTAGTCTATATGCATTCAATGAAGCGAAGTGAAGACTGATAAAAACACAATACAGCTGTCTGAAACTATAAAACATAACTCTGCTTACCTGGTGAACGGGTTGTGCAGCCACGAAATTCTTTAGCTACATGCTAAACAAGTGATGGTTTACGCAAGTTAACGTAATAACTTGATATTAATACTCTCAGTGTAACCGTTTTTTAAATGTTACTTGCATATATTGATCAAACAGCATAAGATTTACTGATCGGTACTGTATCTTCGGAATACCTAAATTAAATTATATTGTGCGTTAAACGCAGTTGTTTGATTATCTTCTTTGAAAATTTTAATATTATTCTCAAAGAGATTAATAATAAACTTTTATATTAACAACATTTAGGTTAAGTATCAATATATTTGGATCTAAGTAGTTGTCGTGTATATATATATATACACACACACACACACACACATATATATATATATATATATATATACATATATATATATATATATATATATATATATATATATATATATATATATATATATTAGAACTTGAATATATGAGGGTGACTCATAAAATTCAAGTTCTAATTGTTTTAACTCTCAACCAATAATATCATTCTATTTAACAAAATAATAATTTGTTTTAAATTTTCGATTTTTTAATTAATACTTAAGGGTCGCCACCGAATCATAATATTTTTAGGAATTAAAATTTGCACTTATTGCGATATTGGCTATGGTTTACTTATACAACTTTGATGACGGTATTGAGTTGCTAACGTTAACAGTTCTTTGTTTACTCACTTCGTCGGCACTTCACTGCTCTCTGTAGATACCCACAATGTAGTCAATATAAATATCCATTGCTCTTTTATACACTTTTCCAGTGACGTCATCGTTTCGAGTCAAAGTGATTGTGTTTGATTGTAAATGTGATTACTGTAGCTTTATTCTAGTATTTGTATTTCTAAAATTACATTGAATATTACAAAAACGCGAAAAAGAAAATATGGTTGGTTTTATTGGACAATCTCGTTCCGAATTGGTGCAAACAAAATTACCGTCAGTGAAAGAAGTGATGTGTTTATTTTTTCATTATAAAAACGTAATGAACAACAAAAATAGAGAATCGGCATCATTAACAGCTAGTGACGTGATGACACTATAGCAAAAAGCAATTATTCTTACCAAAGAAAAACAACATGTTATTACAAAAATACGTAAATATTTCAAAGAATGACAAAATTGAAAAAAAATAAAGAAAATAAAGCAAAACGCTCAGCAGCAATAAAAGAAAAAGACAATAAATGGCAATCAAATTTAAATATTTTATTTGATATTGCTTACTCAAATGCACTTAATATGATAATTATTGAATAAGATAAGCAATTTCTTTTAAAACAAATAGAAATGAGTTGTTTAGGCAAAATTGGTTATATCGATAGAAGCTATGCGAAAAAACTTAAAAAACATTTACAAAAAGAAGCTACGTTGCAAAAGATGATGGAAAAGGAAATAGATGCAATGAAGAAATTAACTGAGAAATGTGATTTACTATCTTCTTCTGCTGGGAATGAAAGTGATAGCGATATAAGTCAAAGTAATCCTACATCTCCTCAGCCAGGGCCCTCTTCAAGCTATGGTTTTACTACACCATAGAAACGAGGCCGAAAAAGAATTTTAGGTTCGAGTTTAGCTACTACTCTTGATTCGCTAAGTTGACTGATCAAAAATCAACTGTTGTTTTGGCTTCAACATTCAAACGTCTGCGCTGTGACGTATCACAATATAACGTTAGCTATTCTCCCAAAAAAGCCCGTTAGCCAAAGAATGAATAGTAGGCCGAAAATAAACCAAAAAAACTTCAAAACCACAATGTCCGGAACATCTACATGGAATGATGTTCAACCTGTCGCGAAGGATAAAATCGCTTTCGCTGATAATCAACTGTAACAATTTCAGCCTCGTGACGATTACAAAGAGCTGAGGATTCCTGAAAGCGGAATCTTATTCAAACCCCCTGTTGGAACGCTTCATGCGCGATGGATGGCAAAAGTTCTATACGCACTGAAAATGTTTTTGTTTAAGCATCAGCTTAAAATCACAATTAAGCAAGCTAAGGGCATTACATATATTTGTTGGTTTACAGCGTCAGTAGCTCATATGCCGTCAGTGAATGACTTACAGATATTAAAAAATTTGGTTGATTTCGAAAATTATAACACAGTTGTAGCCAAAGTCGCCATCAAAAAAATGTTGGGTCATCTTTGGTATCTTTTCGAAGAGCTAATTGCTTTAGCTTTTTTTGTTAGACAAGTTTCTATCAAAACAGAATGTAATATAATTTTGGCTCTGAAAACTGAAGGAACGGAAAACAATACGAAAAAGGCATCCTTGGAATATGGTGCAATCGCAAACAGAAACTTCGAAGATTTCATATCAACAAACACTATGAATTTTTTTCAAAATTAATGGAATTTCTTGCGAGTTCATTCAGAAAGATCTTGAGATATGGGAAGAGGAAGAAAGCTTCAAATCGGCTAAAGAAATTGTACAATCTATGAGAGTCGTTAACGATACAGCTGAGAGGGGTGTTGCATTGATATAAATAAATTATATTATGATAAATATATTATGAATAAATTAAATACTAATGAGGATGAGCAGAAGCAATACTTGATAGTTAAGAATTATAGGCAGAAAAATCCAACTTGTAATAAGACAAATCTATTATAATTTTTTTTTCTTTTTACTTAATAATTTAGAAGAATGATAGTTATTGCTATTTAGTATAACATTTTCTGTAAAACCTATGCGTAACACTCAATTCTGGTGTTAATAAAATCTTAAAGTAAATGCTTTCTAATTTCAAAAGTGGGTAGCGACCCTTAAATATAAATTTAAATACAAATTTAAAATCCTGGTATATTTTCTAGTGGAATAGATGAAATTAAGGGGTTGAGAGTGAAGAAAATGTCAAAAGAAAATTTTCCGGTCCTTTATGAAGCACCTAAATTATATACATATAATTAGATATTTGTTATATATTATTGTGAAAAATATAATACTTTTCAATGAAACCTTAATTAATCAACATTCTAGTAATATAATACCGACAAATAATAAGACCATTAGGTCCAAAGATTTAATACCCTTAAATTTTTTCAATAAGTGTAATGAGACTAAGGGCTTATCAAGGTCCACATACTCATTTACATATTTTGTCGCTTGTCTCTTTTGTTGGCAATAAAATGAAAATTAAGAATTACTATGTTTGAGAAGAAAACTGTTTCAAATGTATGATGTATATATATATATATATATATATATATATATATATATATATATATATATATATATATATATATATATATATATATATATACACACATATATATATATATATATATATATATATATATAAATATATATATGTGTTTGTGTGTAATTATCTATTAAAAAAAGAAATTTAAACGAATTTTTAACTTTTTGAGTTAAATCCCAATACTTAACTACATTCAAAAACTTTTTACGCATCACGTATACACATATGTATTGAGCAATACCTTTATAAATGTATGTCAAATGTATAGTGATAATTAAAGTTTTATGAAGTATGGTAAATGCACAAGAAAGTTCCAATTCAGAGGTTGTACAGAAAATACTCGCTATAGAATAAAATTAATCATTTTTTTATATATAATTTCAATTTCAAATATCATTTCCACCATCGACATATACGGATGTGTGCTGACGTAGAGAACTTGGCTTATTTTGAATCGACACATAATTGAGATACTCTTGACACGTTTAAACCGTTTGATGGCAACCTGTAATAATCTGCATATCTCAAAGTCAAAGTTAAATCGTTCCATAACTATCACGACACTTGTGGGAATTTAGATTTGAGCAAATAGGGTCTAGTAAAATAATAATTGGATAATATCTTAACACTCAACATATGCTAGGTAACATATTGATTTCAATGAATGTTAATTCTTATGGGAATTGCTGATACGTTGAATTGAAAATGATTTAAATCTACTAAGTTATACGACGCGGGTAAATCCAGGTCTAGCCTCAATTATACTTATATTTATGATTTACAAGGTAGGTTAAATTACGGCTGTAAGTAATTTATATGGAAGTATATCTAGCCAAAATTGGTCTCACTGCGGACAAGGCTAAGCAAGATAAAAAAGCATTATATTGAATAAAAAGTTTCTTCGTTATCATTCATTTTCACGTTGAAATAATCGCCAGAGGTAATTAATTTTTTTTAAACATCCTATGATGATACAGACATCATAGGGTGTTTAAAAAAATATATACCATATCCATTGTTAATGATTACTTAACGTGAATTTGGAATATGATCCCGTTCTTCATAAATACTAGCGCAAATATCGGCATTACAATAATACAAGACTTACATAGATTTCGTGTTGATTCGAGAACAATTATGAGGCACATGAAAACACTGACTATTTGCATATCACAAATAATTATTTCTTTATTTTGGCTTCAAACACAGCACGTGGGGTACATTCGCTAAGTGGAAAGCAATTAATAGGATATTTGCCATGTATGTTTGAATTGTGGCCACTCTTTAAAGAGAACGTAGATTTTGCATACTTTAAAATGACACTAAAATATAATATCACCTATCTACTTGTTTTTTCCTTTTGCTAATAATTGTTTGCAAAAAATTATCAAAATCATAAATTATGCTTCTTGTTAAATATGGACTCTTATTGCACTGCATAATGAGAACATTTTAAATTTATTTCTACCAAGTATATCTCGAGGTAAGATGCTATCTGACTAAGAGGTTTCTAAATCTGCATATTCCCACCCAAATCATGGTGCGAAAATATTTTGTTTGTATCAGAGTAAATCAAAGAACAAGATAGATCTCTACCTACATATTAAAAGTTGGACTCTTTTGTGACTTAAATTTTTACGCATCATCCAGCTGCTAATATTGCAGGTAAATTTTAAATGATATGTTTTGAAAAATTTTGGTGCGCGTAGAAAATCTTATTTACACTTTAGCGTAGCAAGTTTTCAAGAAGTTGCTTCCTTATTAAAAACTCAAGCAATATTTATTTAAAATTTTAGGTTATCCTATATTGGTTGGTTTTAGATATTAATCATTTTGTGACTCAGCATAGCCGATATGCACGGAGAAGATTTGCTTTAGAAGCATTTATCATGAAAATGAGAAGGGGCAAAAAAGGTGAAAAGATAACACCATTATTAAATATCTCCAGAAGAACTCTGGAACGTTTGATGGGGAATGCTGGAGAGTTACTAAATTAAGCCTTAGTATCCCAGAATTTAGGAATAAGAAAGTAATTATGTAATTTTTGGTTGTTTATTCTGGCAGTTAGATATAAATATGTTTTATCTCTCGTCAGAAATTATATCAGATTCCAAGATTTATAATAAACGAATGTATGAATGAAAGAGGTTCTTTAAGACATTTTTACAATTTCTCTAGAATTTTTTTAAAAAGCTTATTAATCACTTAATGATTGACTTAGTCAATGAAATTACTTTACTAAATAAGTTGATTAGAAAATGTAAATATACTAGTCGTTTCCGGCCGCTTCGTTGGGCAAATATAAATATATAACGAATACTTAACTATATGTTTAGCGCCTAGATTTCAAAATGTTGTATGTTCATGAAATTTATAGGCATTTAATATAATCGGTAAAAATATTGAAAGCAGGTACTGATCCCTTACCAAAAAAAACTAAAAACATCTCACAATAGTTAAAAAAAAGTCCGTAATAAAATTATCATGTGAAATTTAAAAAATTTTTGTGCTTTACAACATTTCAATATCATCCGGTTGCTAATAAAAATAAAATTTACACTTTATTTGTTTTATAGATAACTTTTAAATGTATAACATTTTAAAAAGATATTGCCGACAATTTCAACATATACTTTTATGACTTTAAACATTGATCTGTACAATATTTCTCACAAACCTTAATTATGCTAAAATAAGAAAAAAAATTGAACCGACTTTTTTTAGGCAAAATTTTTTGTGTCATTATCCAGGAAATCTTTCTGGATTTTTGGAACTAAATCAAAGACATCCTTAAAATTCGAAATATATTTGTTGTGCTCATACAACGTAGTCTGCAGTTATCTGACCAATTCTGACTTGACGCCAGGGTAAGCTCCACAACGAATTCCAGTCTTGCAATCATCAGTAACAAAATATATTTGAAGTAATGAAGGCTGATGAAGCCTGGTGAAAGACGAAGAAAATTTAAGTTTTGCACAAAATTGCATTCACTTATCTGTATGGCCCTAAAATACGCCATTTGAAAGCGTCCAATTTACTTACGAATAGTAACGAGAAAATGTTCTGCCACTGGATGCTGATGAATAAGGAGACCATTTAAAGGCTCAAGGTATGGTTCAGTGATAGATAGCTGGATTTTACTGCAGCTTATTTCTTGAGTTTCATTGATAACATTCGTTCTTAGTACGTGTCGATGTTGTGCTAGGAATATACATGCTAAATTTCAAGTTTGTAGATCTCATAGTTGAAGCGATAATGCCTCCGACTCACCCTCCGTTACTCCTTTAGGAATTGGTTTCTGTAAATTCGTTTTTAATGAGTATCTACGCCGTATAACAAACATACAAACCAAATTCCAAGTTGGTTCTTATTATGGATCCAGAGGTAGTACCACCGCCTTGATCCAACAACTTACCCTCATTCACATCTTTACTGGTTGATTTCGGTTAAATTAGTTCTTAGTGGGTGTCTATGTCTAAGGTCTAAGGTCTTATTGGTAGAAAGATAGTACATTTCATAAAGAAAGATAGTACACCGATTTATGCTACAAACCCACTTCCACTCACCCCCTTAAAATCTGTTCTTTGTGGGTAAGTCTATCGCGTAAAACTCATTCATGCCAAATTTTAATTACATAGGTCCGAGAGATAATGCCACCTGCTTATTCCATTAACCCACCTCATTCACTCCCTTAAGTTTTGATTTTGACAAAATTTGTTCTGAGTGGGTGTTTAAGTTACGTAATGAATATATTTGTACATGTCAACTTTCAAGTTTTTGCTCATATAGGTAAAGAGCACACACTCATTCCACCAACGCACCCCATTCACCCTCTCAAGGGTTGATTTTGGTAATATCCGTTCTTGATAGGTGTATACGTCCGGTAAATAATAAATACGCCAAATTTGAAATTAGCATGTCTCATAATTTTATAGATCTGTTGATGCGTGAGTCATTGAGTGGTAACTAAGAGAGTTATATTTGAATATTTGTAAATTTCGTTAAATGAATAATGATTATTCATGCAAAAAGCGTATTTATTTATTACGGAATTATTTATACAAGAGCAATCTCTTCCAAACAACCAGAACACCAGTCCAGCCCCGCTAAACGAACGGTCGGGAATCGAAGCCTAGTCCCCATGGTGCACGGCACAATCAAAGGCGATATGCTTTGTAAACAACCCAACACACTACGGCGATGATTTATATTATTATGTAATCAATTTAAATTTATTGCATCAAATACGGAAAACATATATGAACATACGATTCCTATTCTATTGAAATTCGTATAAGTCCTAGTACAAGAAAAAATTTAAGAGTTATTATATATATATATATATATATATATATATACATATGTATATATATATACATGTATATATATTTTATTAGACACTTAATAAAACTTCGTGCAATAAAATAGTATTTTGCGGTTAGGAAGTTGTTCTAAGGAAAATAGGTTAATGTGCCCACATCCTGATCAAGATATTAAATTAATATGTATCAGCCAGCCAAGTTCTTTGACATTGTCATGATTATTTATGGAAAAATAGAGATATATTTTTTTCACTTTTGGTTTATATTTCAAATAATTCGATGGACTCAGTGGAACAGTAGATAATAACTGATAGAGTGTCAAACTATTACATTTTGTTAATATTTTAGAATAACCCGTATATTATAAAATCAAATGTAGATGGATACATTGACTATTACATTTCACATCTTTTTTATACATTTGAAATGATAATGTAGACTGTCATTTTTTTCGGACTTGTTTATATATAATTGGAATTAATGAAAATGTTTTATTACTTTATGTTATTTATTAACGCATTGGTAAAGTAATGAAAATTACACATTTAATTTAATATTCTTTTTTAATTACACTCTTTAAGTTACATCCATGCTAAACTTAATTTATTAAGTGCTCACCTAATTTTGTTGTTAGTCAGAAATTAGAAATTCATAATCAGTATTTGAAATGCAGCTTAAATAAAATATATGACACCTAAAACTTTTGTTAAATATTTATAAAAATTGTCTAATATTTATTATTTTGTGCGATGTAGTTTATAGTTAAACTCATAGGCATTGAAATATAAGTACATGTAAACATGGTTTAGTTAGGTGCGGACTATAAGTCCAAACTCGTTAATTGTGCCATATTTTTTTATTCATGCCTCTCGAAAAACAAACTAAACTTGCAAAATATTTTTAATTCATGCCTCTCGAAAAACAAACTAAACTTGTTATTAAAACTGAAATCATAAAACATCGCATAAAAATTATCAATAAATTTAGTCATGTAAATTTCCTTTCAAGGGATAAAACTATATTATATATTAGCTGTGCCTATCATTTCCTTCGTATGAAATCCGAAATAAGAAAAGTTGTAAAATTTGTTTCCTCTATTATGTTCGTCTCGCTATACCAAAATTCACTATTACCATACTATCATACTAAATTTCATTAAAATCCGTTCAGTAGATTGTGCGTGGTTGATGAAGAAGTTAGCACACACACAGAAAGAGAAAAATCCTAAAAATTATTTTCTAGCTTCTGTTATCATTCTTTACATTAAATTAATCACTCTTTTTAAAATATTTTCCATATACAGAATTTACTGTGTTACAATTTTATATATGTACTTGTATTTAGATGTACAGAAATTTTCTGACTTAGAGTTCACGACTCCTATCAAAAAGTTAATTTATGTTGTGGAAGCCGAAAAATTTGTTTATATCATTTATAATGGGACGATTCTATTATCTAATACGTAGTTACTTCAAATAAGGCATTGAATAAAGCTGCTACCTGAAACTTTCGTTCGTGTTTGAAATGAAGAGTAAAACTTTCATTCATCATGAAATAAAAACTTTCATTGGTGTGAATTGCGTGGGGGATTTTTCTATCCACAGGATTTTTTTTATACAAACCTTCATGTATATGGGTTGTGGCAGACAACAATACCAATTTTCGATTGAAATTTAGTATTATTTTGCATATTGTTACCAAAATTATCAATAATGTAAAACAAAGGCGAACATGTTTACTTTAGTAATGTTCTACACGATATTAAAAGTCAACCTACTTTTAAGAGGAATGAATGAAAAGAAAAAAGTGAAATACAAGTTAAAAGGTAATAAGTAAATAAATACAATTATTGTCTATTCTAAAAATATATTTTCAAATATTTATATCGATGACATATATATTGATTTTATATCTGTTTAATTTTATTTACTTTTACTTCTTTCTTTGTTTTTTATGTCTGGACGTTTTGTCAAGTTTGTAATAATACTCAAAATAATTAAAATATGTATTTATGTCTAACAGTAAAGGATGAAAGCTTTTTTTTATTCATTTTTCTTTTTAATAGTTCCCTTAAGGAATGTCTAAAAGTCCAAAGTAATGCGGGCTGAAAAACTTGCGTGACAAAGCATTACTGAAGCTACATGAATACAAAGCTTTGTACGTCTCCGAAGATGATGGAAAATACAACTTTTACGAGAAAGACGAATTTCTTAAAGCATTACAGAATCTAGACGATAGCAAAGCTTTCGCTATCTCAAAAGATGATGGAAAATACAGATTTTACGAGATAAATAAACGGGATTCGAGTTGTAAAAATACCATAAAATTGTCGAAAGGGTGTATCAACGCAGCGATTTTAAATAAATATTTATTTAATATTTTTGAAAGTAAATAAGGCACAAACGTTTGTCTTGGTAGAAAATCGCTAGACTTGATTACATTATTTTGTTTAAAGGTTTTCAATAACTGAAATATGGTACTGTTATGCATTCGAACACAAATTGATTACCTTTACAGACTTGATATATCACCACTAGAATTATCAACGATTTATAATCACCATTGTTGAATAATATAAAAATTTTGTTAAAACTAATATTAGACATATTATACCATATAATAAGTAATCAAATATATACGTTTTATGTGAAATGCACTAATTTTTTATTGCAAAAAATCTTATCCTATATTTTATTATAAACTCTACCAATATGTACTGTCTTATGATTTGTTTACATCGGGTATTTAGGTTTCTTAATATATTTAAGTACTCATATGTCTGTGTGTAGCGGTGTGCGTATGTGTGCATGCATACCTGTACAAGTATACGTATATGTGTTATTGAGTCAAAGTACCTGCATTAAAAAAGGCGAAATATTTTTGTGTTTTGAAAGAGTTCCTATGTTAAGAAGAGTATTTAGGATCCATTATTGCATGTTTTGCGCATTGTTTTTCATGTTAATATGGTAACAGGTTAGACAGCATACACCTTTCCTGGTTTGGAATCATACTTTCTAAACATTTTTTTCTCTAAGTTCCCATTAGAACCAGTTAAGTAATGAGTTACATATATAACGTGACTAGCATTTCTAAAATATTAATTATATTTGTTTTCATAATAAGAAATTCGACACATATAGGTGACAAAATAGTAAACACATACGTCAATATGTTATGGAACATCCAATGCACGGCTTTGTAACAATTACCATACATAATAAAGTTTCGAGAGAATTTTCATTTTCAACACAGTATCCATAACCATCGATGCTGATATCAATATTTCTATTAACATATTAATATATTTTAAATTATGAGCGTTTATTAATGTACACTACCATCATGTCAATATTGTGTTAAAATAAGAATTAAGCAAGCCATAGATAATGTGTTATCTATGGCTTACTCACTCTGCTCTCTTTGCTCGATAAATTTCTTGTACTGTGCATAGTTGTACGTAAATTTAATTAAATCTTTGTTAATTCACCAAAGTATCCGCTTTTTACTTTAATTTGGAAATTTAAAATATTAATATAAATTGTTCATGGGAGTTTCACAGCCGAATGGTGAAAACGGAAGTTACATAGTTTTGTCATGACCTTTTGTCCATCCTTAAATCACGTTATCGTACCTCTATCAGTTTAAGGAAAATTGTAACGAACTTTTAAAGGAAAATGTGTTTGAATTCCTAGGGATGGAACATTTTTATTGACTTTGGACAAGTGAGATATGAATGAAAAATTTTTTAAAATGAAATAGAAAATTTCCAATAATATTTATTCATACCGCACTTCCTAAGCATGCTACGAGTCTCCAAAGTATTTTAGTTTACCTCGTTCACTTTACACTTCTCTAACTTTTTAATCAATTAAGTAAAGAACTTCTAATTAATTTCTATTTCTTTTTAAAAAATGATACAAGTGGGTACAATTTTTATAAAAATTATAATATAGGTTTAAATTTAAACACGTGGAGCAAATATTGTACAAAGCAGTTAATTAAAAACGAAATAATTGTTTAATATAAATTTGATAAATATATTTTATCATGATACAAATTTGAAATTTATAACGCTTAACTTAGGCACATTCATTAAAATTTTTATCGAAATCTCAACATAGTTAATAAAGAAGCGGAAAACTTTAAAGAAAAGGAAAGTCTCGCCCCATAGCGGTGAAATTTTCCCTCTATTTGCGGATACAATCTGTGTACGATGTCCCTTTTTATCTTATTGGTTAGTTCTTTGTCCACCAATGTATTTTCATTACCATATACACCTTTTCTTAGATGGAATATATTAGAAAAGCCTTTGCCCATTTTATTTTCACCACCTTCATCCACCTCAAGGTTATCCTTCATCGTCCTTTGATTTTAGCAAAGGGTATTTGTAACACTGCAGCGTAATTCATGCAATGTATTTATATGATGATAATATGTAAAAAATTACCTCTCAAAGTAACACACTTTACAACCATCATACTACTAATCCTGTTATAAAAATGTACTTTCCAACATTGATTTTTGCCACCTATTTTTGCTAATTGGTTTTCCATTAGTAACCATGTCAATTTATTAGTTAGAATATTTTACCGTGTGTAAAATTACACCGTTTTCATGTAAATTTCAAGGTGGTTATTCTTAAACCATATGCTGGATTGTCTCATGGTCCTTTCAGGGTCACATTATGATCCATCTTTTCCTAACTCGTATGCAACATTTGCAGTTCGACGTTCCACAAAGTGTCACTTTCACTCAATAGAATTAAAGACTATCCGCACAGAAGGAGTAAATTTGCATCTTCATCTTTTCTAGTATGCACCTTTTGAATCCTTGCGACTTAAAGTTCGATCTATTCTTAACTAAGAAAGGGTAACTAAAATCCTAAAGGTGGCCGTGAGTCTACGCTACTTTTTGATGCATATTCTTCAACAGGACTCTACGCACATTATCGTGCTGCGTATAGAGTTTTGTTAGAAAATGTGAATTATGAACATATTATGATTCAATTTCTCCGTTTCGAAAAGGCGGAAATATGCCTATAGGGCTAGAATAGTATAAACTGGCGCGAAAACCTTTATACGTTGAAAGAATTTGAGACTTTTAATAATCAAAATTGAACCAACTCTCAACCGCTGTGTAATACTGAGGAGGAATAGTCTAGCCATCTTACTTTTAGAATAATCAGAAATCCACTTGACTGTGAATGAAAACAGGCGGTCTCTAAAGTTCATGTTTCCAGCCAGGAACAGAAGGGGTCTTCTTTGCTTTCTTCAGACTCATAACCTAATAAATTCTCATATAAAATCATAATAAATGCAAAGATACTAAAGTCATTTTGATTAAATATTTGCTTATGATATTGTGTCATATTTAATTCAATCACAAATAAAAAATCAATTAAATTGCTTTACCATCTCATTTTGCAAAGATATAGAAACCATTTGTATTGTGCACTTTAAAGCAAATATTTATTACGTTGAACTATAATATTCGGTAAGTAATTTATGAACTGACCATTTTAATTCCTGAGTTATATATGGTAGATAAAAGAATATTTCTACTTCTTTCTCAAAGCAAAAAAATATTGAAATTGTCATGGTTGCTCTGCAAAATTCCGTGAATTTAACCTGGGATTTGTTTCAGCAAAGTTTTTTAATTATGATTCAATTGAAATGTAAAAATTAACTATGAAATTGAAAAAAAAAACGGTCAAGCAAGAGTAGAACTCCCACTACGAGGGTTTTTCAAAAATTTAGGCACTTGAATACATTTATGAGTAAATAATATTTCTATCAAATCATTTAAAAATATTGATTACTTACAACATAAATATATTGACTGTGAAAAATAGCACAGGCAAAAAACATGATACATATTTAAAAAATTATAAGATTTACGATAATCACTGTATTCGTAATCTTCTAGTCATATTTAACCAACCGTATTTTTTTATGATTTTCGGATAAGTAGTTTCAGAAATAAGGAAGGTAGCAAATATTCCATTTTCTCTAATTGTTTGGAATATCTTTTTAAACATGCAAAATAAAATTTTGAAAAAAAATTCCATCCTTCATAAAGAAAATTTTCACACGATACGTAACGTGATAGTTCATCTCTTAAGTCTTATGTGAATGTCTTTAAAAAGATTGACAGAGCATAATGTAAAATTTCTATGTCGCATTATTTCTGAAAAACTTAAATTATTGGTTATCAAATATTTAGTAGGCGCCCATTAAAAAAATAAGTAATTGGAAATGGAAATAAACCTAATGGATTTTTTAATATTTCACTTTACTGTGTTATTAAATCTTTCATTATGCCAATTTTGATGATTGTAAATAGACCGAAAGAAGCCTTTAGGTTTTAATAATGATATAATGAATAAAAAAAGTACGTTTAAAAGGGCTATATCTTTCTATTCCAGCATCGTAATTCCGTAGGTCACAGTATGTGATGTTCATTTCAACTTTATATTTTGAACCGTTTCCGAGATTAGGATTTCGGGCTTTGAGAGATGGACACACGGACGAACGGACGGACGGATAATAAAGTGATTTTTAAGGGTTCCATTTTTAGGATTCTGTACTTCTAAAGGAAAAAATAAAATTTTGGGGATTACTTCGTTGTCTGTCTCTCTCTGTGTCTGTCAAGACCTTTTTTCTCAGGGACTTGTGGAGGATTATGAAGCCTTTGAACTGAAAAATCAAGCTTCTAAGTCAATGCAGTAAAAAAATACGGCTATTTATACCGCATATTTTGACGCTGTCGAAAAAATTAAAACTTATTGGGCACTTCCCGTTGACCTAGAATCATGAAATTTGGCAAGACGCAAGGTTTTACAGCACAAGTAAACAAAGAAATCCAAAAATTGTTAATTTCTAATTATATCACTTAATTTTTTTTTTCTTTTGCATATGCGCGCGTGAAAGATATAGAAGGCAATAAATATATTTTTGTTCTAAAATAGTAAAATTTTGTAAAACCTAAATATTTTGTTTATATTTTCTCGTAGCGTCAGTTTCATTCGCGCTTGACGATTTTTTTAAATTTTGAATGACAGAACCTAAAAAAAATAAAAAATGGAAAGGTAGTTGACCACGGCTCACAAAGATATTGGCAGGAAGTAATATTTAGTGCCATGCACTATACGTCCAGAAACAAAATTGTTACACGTTTAAATAGGTAAATTAGTATTTGTTTTTTTTTTATTAATTTAAATCTCGAACACACTTGTTTAAATTATGTTACTTTTTAATCCATCATTACACAAGATACGAAAACTGCGTGAAACGATTTTTTTTCTTGGATCGTATCGAATCGCCAATCTACAAGAGAGTTTTCATATTACAACTTAATACTGTTAGCATACACTATTTATATTAGTTAAATAAATAGTTTAATTCTTCCATCAAAACGAATCTTTGCTTTTAACATCAAAACGTCTTGTAATGTGGTATTGATTATATACGGGTAGGAAAACTGATGCTCGACGGGTTAAGAGCGATATAAGCCCTTATAGTGTGTTGTCAGTTCTAGGTCTCAAATATGTTTCGTCAGAATTGCGCTACATTGGACGCCTGAGGCATAGCAAAAGATGGCGTGCGTCTCTCAGTTCATTGTTAACTATGAAATTATAAGCTAATATTTAAAATATGAATATTGATATCACATAAATAGCCACAGAGTAGCAAAAAAAAGTAACGTTTTATACAAAGGTAGAGCCCTACAGATATATTAGAATTAACTATATTGGCACAGAAGGCTTATTTGATCCCCTATCGTTAATCATTATTTAGTTCGAAAAACGTAGTCTCAATGCATAAATGTTTTCTGTAAATGTAATAAACAATATTTCTCTATCGCTTTTATCGTCAAACGTCAGTCCATCTCCAAGAATAAAGTGGATAACTTTGTGTGAATGAATTCTTTTCACGGGGCTGCATTAAACTTCAGCAACATATCGAAATACAAGAATAAATCCCCATTCGGGTGGGGTCAAGTGGCCACTATAGAAGTTGGTCACGTAATTTCGCTCAATCGCGTATTCGCTGCAAATTATTTATTTGTGCCTTTCACTCGAAGCCACACATTAATTCCTAGAAAAGTGCGTGAGTTGAATAAGAAAACGTTTTTTATCATATTTTTATAAATTTACTTTGTACACATTTGAAGTGTATCATCTGAAATCCATGAATTGATATTTTATATTTTCCTTTTTCCAATAAATTAATTGTTGCCTTCATAGAATTGTATGAGCGGAAAAAATATTTACATTATGCATTATAATTAACACAAGCAAATATGCACTGTATTTGATTAAGTATTTAACAAATAAATATTACGGAAGGGAAATATCCCTTGAATAGAAGTATGATTTACATACCACCTGATAGTCATGTTGTATCGGTGTAGATAAACTGTATTAGAACCAATTAACCGCAGAGATATATTTGGTTTTGTTATCGATCAAGGAACGAGTAATTGAGTGAAATATGATCTATATTTGGAAAAATGACACAACCGTAACACAACAAATGACATTCCGTAGAAAATATTGATTTGTGCTTTTTTATTAATTAGTAAGTTTATCGCGAGTTTTGATGATCAAACGAACGAACTCTACTAATCGTAATAATGCTGGAGATATTATTTTGCGGTATTATTTGAAAAAGAAAACTATTATTTAATAGAAATATTTTAGATGTCCGTCTGAGTTAATAAAATGAAAGGTGACAAGAAAATGATAGTGAGTTCATTGTACATTAAAATATATCTAGAGAAAAGGTTAAAATTTAAACAAATAAAAAAAAATGGGTGCGTGTACTTATATACGCACGTGAGATTATATTTTTCTTTGGCATCATTAAATAATACATACGGATAGATAACCTCAATTATATTGGAGCACTTGAAAAAGTCTATAAACACAATTTTTTCACTAATATTTACGAATAGTAAATATATTAATCAAAATATGGAATTTAAATCACTACTGAATATAATTTATCAGCACATATATAAATCGCACTTATATTTTTTTATCCAATAAATTCAAATGAAAAAGCGGCTCACTGCGTCAATATTATGTACTTGAAGTATTTTTGTTACGTGAAATTAATAATCATATCTATCAAAAGATGGCGCTGCGCTGATGTAAGGAAATTATAAACTAATTGATATTTTAATTCTGTATGAAAAGTGAATACAAAATAAAGATAAAAACAATATAACCATAAAGCTAAATGCCTTATGGTAATATTGTTTTTATCTATAATCTGCATAAATTAAAATCATCATCAAGTAAATCTGCATCAAATGGTAATATTGTTTTTAAATATCATCTGCCTCTTCTGTATAAGTATTTATCTGTGAAATTTGGATATTAGATTTATTAGTAATATAAATATAGCATCACAATTAATGACATCAAACATTTTTAAATTATTCGAAAGACAAATAAAATGCAGAATCTAAAAATAAAAAACTTGTCTTGGAGGCGCCGGGTATCGATCTCGGTACCTCTCACATGTTAAGCGAGCGCTGTACCATCTGAGCTACACCCCAACGTTTAAAGTTTAAGTTTCGTTTAAGTTCAACGTTTTAAGTTTCGTACAAAACATTGGTATTAATATAAAGTCTCAATAACTGCAACCGCTGCAACTTCATATTGTAACTTTTGTGTAACGAATCTTAAAATTTCACTCTCATCGTTTTTTCATAACACACCTAAAGAAGTATAACTTCAAAAAAATTAAATAAATGTTTTGACTCCGGTTAACAAAATAAACTGTGCAGTCATAACATTCTTACATACTTTCTCACGAACTGCAGGTCTCCCTCTATGTCTTTGTGATGTTTCGGAAAAAAAATTGTTTAATCATTATCTGAACTTAGAGATATATATTGTTTGGCCCGCCAATTACTTATCATGCCCCTCTTACCGCGATGCTCTTATCTCACCATATTGACGCGTGTGATTTACTTCACGTTCATATGAAAATTACCCTAGTCAGATCCCCCCTCCCCGGGAAAATATATAGTTTGTGCAATATTATATTATTTTTGAAGTTTTGATTATAGGAAGATATGAAAACAAAATTGATGAAAAAAATATTGACCAAAAATTATTTATTTTTAACGGGTACAGAAAATATTGAATTGAGCAAAATAAACACAAAACAAAAATCAATTCAGCAATTAAGACCTATTGCCTGATGGTCACTAAGAGTACTCGGTAGTCATATAAACATGTAACACATGATAGGACGTTGGTGATATAAGCGCACGCAAAGATATTTTTTTCTCCACTTTTTTTTTACTTTTTGGGGCCTGGAACTTTTAAAATCCATTTTCGATTATTCTTATGATTTTATTAGTTTTTCTTTCCTGCTATTTGAATTTTAAAAATGGGGTTAGTGAACCTATATGTAGTCAGTTGTAAAAGTACAGAAGTGCTCTATATGAGTAAAAGGCTACTGAAAAATTACGTAAAGAAAGCATAAAATTTATACTCATGCCGGTTAAATCACTCTGTTTTAATGAAAGCATAACAAAGCCAAGCATAACAATTCCCATATTTTAAATGAAAGGCATTTCAAATTTTAATAAAATTTAAAACGAATGTAGTTAGTAAATGATATAGAGCTGTCTTTTAGTAGAACAAGCGGTTCATTTTTTTGTACAACGTTACATAATACAACGTAAGTCTAGCTTAGTTGACGTCGTATCTAAGCCATGTGAAGAAAAGTAAATATTAATCAATCAGCTATATTTATTTAATGTATGCAATAAAACGTAACATAATTTGTACCATGTCTCAAAATAAAATTTATAAAATTAAAACGATATTTCATGGAGGTCCAATAAGAATGGTGGGCTCAGGGGTGAAACTGATTTTAGAGTATTTTTTCTGTTTTTCGACATTTTAATTAATTATTTTTAACGATGATGCAAAAGAATTTTTAACGAATTTTTATATCAAATTCACACAAGCACGCCTTGTTTTTTTAAATTTTTGAGGCAATTTCATAAAATGATCCCCCAGACCTTGAATTAGATAACTTCATATCCATGGAGAAATAATGAGATATTCTCGAAATTCAAAATTCGAGACCAGTGCATTAAACTGAGCTAATGATAATTATTGGCGTGCGTTTATTATTTGTAATTATTAGCTTAAAATAATCCAAGAAGCTCATTTTTTTGTCAAAAAAAGCAAGTCAGTAATCGTAAATGTCTAAAAGCAGATTCTTTACAAGTCAATTATTGTTCATTTATTCATTATGTGCAATTTATATTTTCCTATCCTATAATAAATACACACACTATTACCCATTATTGGAATCGTCTGAACGAGCTCTTACCATGGTGACACACCAATAGGCCCCATTTTCATTTTTATCGAACATCATGGATATATGGAAAATATTTTGACTTTAATGGTTACTCATATATTATTATCGGTTGAACCAATTCGTGGTTACGAAAGAATAAAGGAATGCATGTTATTATATAATTTATTTTAGTATTTATAAAACTCCTTTTGTGCATTATAAGTGTAATAAAATAAGCTCATAGTTAAAAATATACGCTCACAGGATATGTTAATAAAATAATATAGTAAAATACGCTCACAGGATGGCTTACAACTCGGTATAATCTCAATATTTACTCGACTATATTTACTTATCCCCAATACGACCTCGATAACTCAAATATGCAAACAATAAGCGATCTGCTAACCAATCTGTTTGCTTGCTGATCGGCTTCTCTCGTCCAGGTTTCAGATGGCAGATGCACTGGCACAATCACGAGTTTTGATAAGTTCGAGGAGGTTGTCGTGGACAACTGACGGCGAATAATAATTCACGAAAGTCACTGTATTTGTCAATGAGTACGATTTTAATCTTCGGAGGTTGACGGCCGACTGGTCCGCCGCTCGGAAGCGCGACAAGCCAAAATAGAAAGTATCTACCCCCGCTGGCAAAGCAGATCGCATAGAAAGATTCCGTCATATTCATACACACATACGTATAAGCAAAATTAAGAAAGTCATGTTAAAAAGAAGTTTCAATTTAAAATGTCAAGCTTGTTAGAAAAATATTAATTTCAAATGAGAAGTCCGCTTGATGATAATATTTATTACTTGTAATTTGCAACATATTGTCATCGGGATATAAAGCAGATATTATGTATCATGAGCACATCATAAGTAACTTAGTTTTTATCATCCCATGTTAGTATGATTCTAAGGTATGGGAATTCTGTGGAACATAATGGTGACCGAAACGAACTTGGCTGTTTTTTATCCTTATTTCCCGTTTACATAATATGTCTCCCACATATAATTGAACACATATAACATTACTTTAATAAGTTGTTATATACGAGCATTTGCAAAATGTAACTAATATATATTGATGTATGAAAATAATTATGATACTATTGTGGTCATTATGTATGGCCAATTTGCACAATGGATACAATGTGTTAAATTGATAAATTTAATCGTATCACTCTATCAAACAACGTAATACTTTTCTTCTTTTCATTCATTCTACTCTTGTATTTACGTTGAAATACACTTTAAACGTTTATTCATTTTTACGATAAGTTCAACAAAAAAGAGGAAAATGAAATAACTGAAACTTCATAATTAACTTTCATTTTCTCTCTCCTATTAGCTTCGGCGTTACGTTCCCTTAATAGTTTTAGAAAATATTTCAGCTTTGGTTATATAACAGAGGCAGAGTAAAGAGAAAAGAGGCTGAGAAAAAATTTGCTATAATATAATTAATATGTTCTCCACTCATACTGAGAGCACTGATAGATGATATTTATATGTCTAAAATTTTAGAAATATGTATTTCGTTTTAAAACATATTAAATCTGTGAAACAATTAATGTGTGAAAAATAAATAAGTTATATTAAATTTTAATGTTTTTATACACATAAAACATTTACATTTTATATAAGGAATGCAACATTTCTTCAAGGCATTCGGGACCATTGACATCTTGTAATTTTTAATCGACAAATTTTTTTATTGTAAATTTACTATTTTCTTAAAAAATATTATTAATTTATATCATATTTGTGTAAAAATGCTTTAATGTTCTTCATTTACATCATAAAACCTAACACTTAATGTCTGGTTTCATAATGAGAAATTTGCTCAAAAATTAATAAGGTATTAATAAGGCTTTAATTTCGGTAAAATAAATAGTTAATTTTCAATAAATAACTTATCTTTTGAACAAATTACAGAAATGACGAATCACTTAAAATGTTGTCGTAATAAGAAACCATTAAAACAGTTTGAATCAAGTAAAATTCTAAATATCTTAACTATTAACTAACAAAGAAATATTTTGTTTTATTATACGGGTAATAATTATTTAATCGCAGTAAGCTTATTCTTGTAAACATATTTTTGTGGCACTATGGATACCAGACAAGTTGAGTTGAGTTTAAACAAAAGTTCTGATGCGTTATTTACATTACAGTTATGATTGATATTGATTTTATTAATTAATACGTCCGTATCGCTGTACGGGCATAACTTGGCAAGCGTTTTTAAATATACGAGTATACATTTCTCCATGCATATATGCATTTACCCAATACAGTTTTAATTCAAATTATTCAAAATGAATATAATTGTTAGCAAGGAATAGTGCACAAAAATATATTAAATTGTGCCGTACCTGATTTGGCTATAGAAATTATCAGGACATATTCACTTTTTAAATAATAGGGTTAAAATAAATTTACTACTAGGAAAAGAGGCTCTAAGACCCATTGGGCGACTAAATTGCACTATTTGACGCATCCAGTTATATGACAGTAAAAAAATCGTATTCTATGGATAAACCAAATAAATTCTTAAAATTAATTTAAAAAAATAGTAAATTCGTACAAACGGGTCAAAGTATTAAATGCTATTTATGAAATTTCTACTCATTATTAACCATTTTTATCCATTTTTTTTTAAATGAATAATCGAAATTCGAAAAAAATTATATCAAAGATTATGTTTCTACCATTAATATTTGGATGTTTTAAAATAATTGCAATGTATTGTCTTATTGCCAATGTATGACACCCTTCTCTCCGTGTTTTTCACATTCATGCGTTTATTCCAATCTTTTTAACGATTTGTACTTGTTAACTTTTCTTCATGGCGATGTGAGCAAACCGTGCATTCAAATCGCACGCCCCGGGGTGGTTTACGAGCTTGTGTTTTTATTTAATAACGTTTTGTTGTAAAATGAGACGTTCATCGTATTTTTTGATGAATATTCATATGACACAATAGAGTAATAGGTGCGGTGAAAATATTCAGAGGTATTTTCATTGATATAGGTATTTCTATTTTATACATTCCTGAAAAAAAATAACTGTTGTAAAATCTTATGACTCAATATTCACAAGAGCACCACTTAGATACTGACCATTCTCTAATTTGGGGTAAAAGCCCATTATAGCACGATTGTTGACGTGTTAATCTTAAAAGTCATTATAGCATTGTTGTTGACGTGGTAAATGGTAATTTAGCCAATTTTTCCAAAAGTTTTAAGAAATTTTGAAGTTACAATGCCGTTTACATACAATGATATTTAGAGAATGTTACTAAAGATAATTCAGCAATATGTAGTGTAGGTTGTATTAAGAAGGAAATTCATCTATTCCATATTAACGGAAAGCCCTGTTTGTTACATTCATTTAGTATAATTTAACGATGTCATTAAATTAAAACTTTTTGAAAAAATTCATGTCTTTTAAATATAAATCAGTGGTGTTGTTAAATTAAAATTGTGTCATATTATAGAATAATTGTAAATTATCAATATTGAATATGTCACAGCTAAATGGTCTTTTCTATTTTTGAAATAGTACTATCATTTACTTCGCTGAAAACTATTCAAAAGTTTACCTATACAGACCTGATTTGGGCGCGATTAGACTAAAATTTTCAAAATTGCGACATTATTCATATAAGATTTTGCAAGGTTTGTGCAAAGTTAAAATGTAGCGTTTGATTGTAATGAATCTATCACAAGGAAGAAGACAAATAGATACTCAGCTAACGACGAAGAAAAATAGATGAACACGATCGAATAAGACGCATGTGTAAAAAAAACAAAAAGTGCACAGCTTTCTACTATCAAGCGATCTGTACATCACATATTGTGCACCGAAAGGAAAGTTTCAAAATTTTGTCAATTTTTTTGTCTATTTGTGTTTACTTTATTACTAATTTTGTGTGTACATTACCAACTAACAACATATATACTTAATTTACATGTAAATTCGTAATGAAGCTATACATTCACTTGTTGTAAATTACATTTGAAAGGATTTATAGGAGCAATACATATCGACTTATGTGTATGTGTGTGCGTGTACGCGTGTGTGTTTTATAGAGGAAGGAAATACTTTTATTTATCATCATGGCTAGATTAAATATAGAATACTAAATTTCCTAATCGATCTTACTTTTAGCTCGCTTCCTTTCTGTACGACAGAGATCCTCGAGGAATTATGTCGCGAATGAGCTAATCGCTTTCCAGGCTGCCTTCGATGAAAGCAATACTTTTACTAAAGTCTTCGGTTAAATTTTCTGTTCAAGAACAGTTTTTCAAGTACTGCGTAATGAGTTAAAACGGGGGAACGCAAAGAGCATGTGCACAGCGTCTTCACTGACTCCGGGACAGGACGGGCAATCTGGCGAATCTTTATGTTTGAATCGATGAAGGTATGCTCGGAAACACCTATGGCCTGAGAGCACTTTGTCAGACAGTCGTTGTCCTTCCTATGATTTGGGCTCAACTAAACATCCACCTGTGGAATAAGATGGTACGTCCACCTGCAATTTTTTGTGGCATCCCGTAGCACTTGCCATTACTGTATGTTGTTTTTCTGCTCTGAGCTCATCGGAGCTCAACGTAATACATCCCTTTCACCGGTAAAGGGCTCGTCGTTCTTCGGCCATTAATTCAATAGGTAGCATTTCTAATATACGTTGAGTATATGGTGTTAAAAACTAAGTAATTACAAACGGGGTTTCAGTATCTTTTTCTTTTCTGAATTACAGTTGCAAACTGACGATAAATTGCTACCTAAAATAACATGTGCCCTCTAAAGCCCATCTTTATTAAACTCTTGCATGCTATTTTTATGTATTTAAGATCGTTTTTGAAAAATTAGAACGTCTTAATAAATTGTATATTTTTATTCTAAAAAAGACGTTCATCTAAATATAGGTTGAAAGTGAAAAAAAATGCCGGATCAATTATCTTACACAAATTTTCAATATTATATAAAACTTTTAATTTTTCAAATTGTCTAAGAAACAAATTATTTTACTTGTTTGCTTACGAACGAGTGCTACGCTCTAAAAACTTAGCCAGCCAATTTTTTTCCAAACGTACAATTATTTCTACAAAAAATATTCTGTCCTAATCTTTTTAGATGTTTCCGATAGTCTCTGAAAAAACCCTATCTCTCATAAACTTAATGTCCTTATTTTCTTTAATTCCACCTAGCTCCTTTTTTTAATCGTAACATTTGAACCATTGGAAAATGCTTGTAAGCATTATATTATAATTTTATTTTATTTTATTGATTTTTACCCAATGGCGTAGTTGGTGAACTCTAAAATAATTTAGTCAATTACGTGTTTACTGTTTTCTCTAAAAATAATTCCACTTTAACAGCCCCTTACAAAGTGAAACAACATGTAAATATAAGCAAAATGATGAAGATCTATCGTCACTACCTCAGCTGAATTAGAATGTGCCAAATGACGTGAAATGTACAATATGACTAGCATCCCAAACAAAATTAGCTACTTCTTCTATCTGGTAAGAAATTTGCTCAGAATATATGAATGCTTGAATATATAAGTATTGAATGCTTTAATTAAAACTCCTTTAGTTGATTTAAGTTTTACTTAATTTAATTCAGTAACATGGAAATTATTTTAAGAACTCAGATATTTACCATCCACCTTATTTACGTATTTCCATATCTTTTGTAATAAGTGAATTTATGTTTGTTTTGACTTTAAGATTAATAAATGTTATTTTAGAATGTTTTGTGCACACATAAAATTCATAATTTGTTTATGGTCATAACATGCCTAAGTTTGAAAATTATTTTAAAGGTTAGGTACAAAAATTAATAACTTATTCGTCATATGTCGTTAAATCTCGACAAGTATTTATTTTAATACGTGTGTTTTACTTATAGTATAAAATTAACCTAAATTTTTAGAAACATAACGTATGAATGTAATTTATTTTAAACTTTTTTTACATTCAACATACATTTCAACAATTCGTAAGCTTAAATTATATACTGTTGGTTAACTTGAATTAGTTATTAAATTACATAGTTTGAAAATATACATAAGAGGTAATTCCTAGTGAGCAAAATAATTTTATTTTGGGGCCATAATATATATATTTTCATCTATCTATCTATATATATATAAAAATCAATGCCACTTTTCGTTGTAATTTTATAACTCAAGAACGGGCTCACCTATCCAAACCAAATGTTTAGGCTTTGTTCGGACTATTTAGTAGATGGTTTATGTGAAGTTTGCACAAAATCGGTAGAGTGTTTCTTCATTTATCACATTTTTTGTAACAACTGAATTCAATAAATGGCGGATCATTTTGTAAATGGGGATTTTGCTGTCAAATGGAACCTTTTTTCAGATGGCGATTTTGCTGTCAAATTGAAACTTTTTTCAGTGTTGACAGTAAAAGCATGTTGTTATGTCATTCATGCGATCATTTCATTTTGGACGTGGTTCGATTAAAGCAAATTATCAGCGATAATTATTGCTTTGTGTTTAAATTTTTTGTTCAAATGTACTATGAATTAAATTGTCAAACGCATTTACACAAACGGTAAGTTTTTAACTGTTGAAGTGAATTACATGTATGCATGTGTGTTTATTTATTTGAAAAAACATATTGTGTACCACTATTAATGTAGCAATTATTTTTTTAATTTGATTTATTCTTTTTTAATTGAAGGAAAAATGCCACGAGCAAGACGAGCAAATATATTTCACCGAACGCGTAATGCAAATGATGTGGCATTACTAAGACGATCACAGACTGCAGATGAACGCGCACAAGCTAATGCATCGCAGCGTGAACGTAATGCACGAAATAGATCTGTTGACCCTATACCTGTACTGAATCTTGCACGGCGATCACGAATACGTCGTGCTGGCTACTTTTGGCTGAAATGATGCGTGCTGCTTTTAATTACAACAGCCAGATTGATTATAGTGTGTACGGATACATTGGAATGATGGACGCAATACATCAACATTGTGATGCGGCTAACTTTCCAGGTGAAACGCCCGGCATGTGTTGTGCTACTGGCAAAGTGAGATTGCTAGCATTAGAAACTCTACCCGAACCATTGTATTCATTAATTTTTGAAACATCTCAAAAGTCGAAGCATTTTTTGAGTCATATTCAACAATACAATTCGGCATTTCAAATGACTCCTTTTGGTGCTACTAAAATTATTAGAGATAATTTTATGCCGACGTTTAAGGTAAATACTTCAACAGGATGCTCCCATGTTTATATCAATCTGAATCATAAAGTATTCTATAGTTTTAAAAATTATGATACAACATCTACCTAAAGTTGCATACATGTTACAGATTCAGGGCCAGATTTATTATAAAGCTGGTTCGTTATTGCCATACCCCGACGCTGATCATAAATTTTTGCAAATTTATTTTATTGGTGATGAAAATCGTGAATTGGATCAACGTTGTGCAATTGTTTTGAATACAAGACGAGAAATTATTCGTGAGCTACAAAGGTTTTTCCATCAACAAAACGCATTAGTTAAATTGTTCAAAATTGCTCTCGATCATATGCCATCTGATAATCACAAAATCGTAATAAGGGCTGATAGAACACCTTTTGGAGAGCATGAAAGGCGATTCAATGCACCGACAATTGATGAGGTTGCAATTGTAATTCTTGGTGATCAGTTTCAATCCTGTGATATTGTACTTCATCGCAGAAATAAGCAATTGCAACGTGTTTCGGAACTTCATCGTAGTTACGATGCATTACAATACCCAATATTGCATTGGAAAGGTGACTATGGCTACCATATCAATATACTAATGATTGATCCACGAACAGGTAAATAATTGACCTATTTTCAGTGTCTTGACATTTCATCATTTGTATAAATTTCTAAAGTCACATTTTGCACTTATTTTCAGGTCTACATGTACAGAAAAAAATTGGAGCTATGAATTTTTATTCGTATCGATTGATGGTTCGTCCACAAGAACAAAATTATATCTTGAGATGTGGTAAACTATACCATTAGTACATCGTTGATATGTATGCCAAAATAGAAACTGAACGTCTTAATTTTATTCGTTTCAACCAAGCAAATATAAAAAGATCCGAAGAATATATTCATTTGCAAGATGCGATAGCGAATGATGCTAATGTTAATGACATCGGACGTTTAACTATATTGCCATCTTCGTATATTGGTAGCCCACGGAATATGAACGAATATGTACAAGACGCAATGTCTTAAATACGAAAATACGGTCGACCGGATCTGTTCATTACATTTACGTGTAATCCGGAATGGGATTACATCAAAAACAATTTATTTGAAGGACAGTCGACAACTGATCGTCATGACATTATAGCACGTGTTTTTCGGCAAAAATTGAAAGCACTTATGGATTTAATTGTGAAATAATGTGTATTTGGAGAGGTGCGTTGCCATATGTACTCCATTGAATGGCAAAAAAGGGGATTGCCGCACGCACATATATTAATTTGGCTGGTACATAAAATAACTCCGGATCAAATCGATAACGTTATTTCAGCTGAAATTCCTGATCTAACTGTTGATCCTGAGTTATTTCAAGTTGTCGTTAAAAACATGATACATGGTCCGTGCGGTGAACTAAATATGAATTCGCCATGTATGATTGATGGAAAGTGTTCGAAACGATACCCAAGGCAATTGACTTCAGACACAATAACGGGCAATGACGGATATCCGTTGTATCGACGTAGATCACCTAATAATAATGGCAAAACGGCAACCATCAGAATGCGTAACCAGGACGTTGAAGTTGGTAATCGTTGGGTGGTTCCTATTGTCCATTATTATCGAAAATATTCAATGCTCATATAAATTTGGAGTATTGTAATTCAGTCAAATCCATTAAATATATTTGCAAGTATGTAAATAAATGGAGCGATATGGCTGTTTTCGGTGTTGCTGGTGATAACAGAAATTATGAAATTACTCAGTATCAAATATGGCGCTATATTAGTAATAATGAAGCTGTCTGGAGGATTATATCGTTTCCAATGCACGAAAGACATCTTGTGTTTGTTCACTTGGCTGTGCATCTTGAGAATGGCCAACGTATTTATTTTAATGTAGCAAATGTATCGGAAAGAGCAGCACAACCACCAGCGACTACGTTGACAGCTTTTTCAAATTATGCGAAACTGATACTTTTGGGATAAATTTGTGATATTCTGAAGTGCCTCAGTATTACACATGGAATGTGTCTTCGAAAAAATTTCAAAGACGTAAACAAGGAACAGCAGTCTATGGGCATCCTGGTATTTTCCAAACAGATGCAATTGGGAGAATATATACAGTACGTCCAAACAATGCTGAGTGTTTTTATTTGAGATTGTTATTAGTTAACGTCAATGGCCCAAAATCATTTCAAGAATTGAGAACAGTCAATGGTCATTTGTGTTAAACATATCGTGAAGCATGTCAACTCTTGAATTTGTTGGAGGATTATGCACAATGGGATTCAACACTTCAAGATGCATCTACTTCAGCTCATCCACAAAAAATACGAATGCTATTTCCTATTATATTATCAACATGTATGCCATCAAATCCACTTGAATTACGGAACAAATATAAACATTATATGGCAGAAGATATTTTAATTCGTATACGTCATCATGCAAGAAATCCTGATTTGTTGATTACCTTGGAAATGTACAACGAAGCTTTGATAATAATTAAAGATATGTGTTTAACAATTGTAAATAAAGTATTAGTACAATTGGGTATGACCGCACCAAATCATGACATGCATGATTTGTTTGATCGTGAATTGCAACGTGAGCAGGAATTCAATTCTAATGATTTGCGTTTATTTGTACAATCGAATATAACCAAAATGAATATTCAGCAAAAACATGTATATGACACAATCATGCATGCCCTTTTCAATAATGCAGGTGGATTATATTTCTTGGATGCACCTGGTGGTACAGGCAAAACGTTCGTTATATCATTGATTTTAGCGACTATTCGATCGAAACAGAAAATTGCATTGGCACTTGCATCTTCGGGAATTGCTGCTACATTATTAGAAGGTGGTCGGACCGCACACTCAGCATTAAAATTGCCATTGAATGTACAGGTGATTGAAACTCCAACTTGCAATATTTTGAGAAATTCTGCTATGGCAAAAGTTCTGCGATTAACGTCAATTATTTTATGGATGAGTGTACAATGGCGAATAAAAAATCAATAGAAACATTTAATCGAACAATGCAAGATAAAGTGGTAATCAACAGATTTTTGGCGGTGCTTTGATATTACTGTCAGGGGATTTTCGACAAACATTGCCTGTAATTCCTCGATCAACTCCTGCTGATGAAATAAATGCCTGTTTGAAGTCATCAGTTCTTTGGAGATATGTACAAAAATGTCACTGAACATTAATATGCGTATTCACCTACAAAATGATCCAGCTGCCCATGAGTTTTCAAAACAATTGTTAGAAATTGGTGATGGCAAATTACAATTCGACATTACCAACGGATTGATCGCTGTACCGAACAATTTTTGTACAATTGCGCAATCGATAGATGAATTGATTGAATGTGTTTTTCCGAATATTCTTCAGAATTACAGAAGTCATGATTGGTTGAGAGAATGCGCCATTTTAGCACCGAAGAACATTCATATCAATGCCATTAATTTTCAAATTCAAGCAAAACTGCTAGGTGTAGTCATGACATATAATTCACTTGACAGTGTTATGAATCAAGATGATGCAATAAATTATCCAACTGAAATTTTAAATTCATTGGAACCGGCTGGTATGCCACCGCATTGCTTGAATCTGAAAGTTGGTTCTTTGATTATATTATTGCGAAATATTAATCCACCAAAACTGTGTAATGGCACCAGATTGGCAGTGAAAAAGTTATTGCCAAATTTGATTGAAGCTACGATCTTAACTGCTAAATCAAAAGGAGAAGTTTGTTTGATACCGCGTATCCCTATGATTCCAACTGATATGCCATTTGAATTTAAACGATTACAATATCCTGTGCGTTTATCATTTGCGATGTCCATCAACAAGGTCCAAGGGCAAACACTTAACGTTTGTGGTGTGAATTTGGAGGAATCATGTTTTTCACATGGCCAACTTTATGTTGCCTGTTCCAGAGTCGGTACCCCCAGCCGTTTGTTTATTCATGCTCAAAATGGAAAAACAAAAAATATTGTTTATCCTAATGTTTTGGATTAAGTTTTAAAATAGCTAGCAATTAATTAAATATTTTTTGTTCGAATAAATGTATTTGATGTTCCAATTATTTTTTTTTAAATATTTCACTTTATACGTAGCGAAACACGTACCGGGCCGCTAGTATTATATATAGTTTTGTACACCTTAAAGAAGAAAAAATATTTTGTTAATTAAATATAACATTAATTAATAAATGGCTCTAAATAATGTTAATTCTAATTTTGGTGTAACTGATTATTACTTTATTTTGTATGCATATCTAATACGTGAAATATTTCTTTAATTCTTTATACAATTAAACCTTTTACTATTTATCTGTACTGTGTGTCTTCTTTCAAATTTTATATTAAATATTCGATCATCTTTCCAAAAATAAAGTATTATAAACTTATCCTTATTTTAGAAACAACTGAACCAAAAATCGTTAAAAAAGGTAGTCATTAACTATGTGATATAGTATTATTTCTACTTTCTTTAAGTTTTTTACCACGACCTAGGTTTGTTGTATTACAACATCTTCAGGTGGGCTGTTAGCAAAGATCATAGGTCGTGGTAAAGAACTTAAAGAAAATAGAAATAATACTACATCACATAGTTTCATTTAATTGTGAATAATACATTTCTACAAAATTAACGTCAAATATATTAAATATTTAACAGTGATTAGTTGAGTTATTTACATATCATCTATGCAACTAAAGTAATGCTGAATACTGACACACTGTCATTATGCGTATTAGTACCGGCATCATTGGCACAATTCATTTACTAAAACTCTCTAAACTTTTGCTTTAATAAGTTATGAGAACGAAATTGACTTCAACTTAAAAGCAATATCAATAATAAATACTAAATCGTAACTTATAATATTAAATCGTGGGTATTCTGAAATGTTGAATAAAGTAGTTGGTTGTTTCATACCATCAATAATTTTTTATGGTTTTTACCGATATTTTAAAATTCCAACCGGAAACCGTTGTTCTCCAAAAAAGGAAATTATTTTCGGAGATCGTCCAGGTACGGAAGCGATCGTTGACGTGAGTAGGATAGCTCCCGTATAATAAAAATTCTTTCGTAGCAGAAGCTATTGAAAATATTCACAATTTCAATTAAAATTTTGTACGCTTCTAGCAGCAATAGCAGAGTACACTTTTATATTTAATATGATACTCTTTACTATCAAAGAAAAAACTATTTACTTTAATTAACATGGTTCTTACTTAACGATGAATTGTTCCTTTGAATATCCTAAGAAACATTAAAGTACTACTCATTACATATTTTCATAAAATAAATATGTTATATGCACACAAATTATTTTTTTATTAGATTATGCACATATTTCCACAGCAAAATAAGAAGTAAGCAATATTCAAAAGGATAGTAAGGGCAGAATGGTGTATTTTGTTTCGTATTGATGATCATCATATACTATTTTTCGTACATATTTCACTTTCTTTCATTTTTCTAATAGCTTTCACAAGTAGCCCTACGGAAGAATTACTATGAAAAAATGGAACCAGAAAAAGCAGTTTATAAAAAAATGGTCGTATTGAAGGTAAAATAATTATCTCACCATTTGAGGAATATTTTTAGAGGACTCATGACATGTGTATAAAATATAAAGTCATTGATTACAAGAATATGAGAAGATTTTGAAATATTCAATATAATTTTTTTATTCGGGATTGTTGTAGAAATGCGAGTTAAGTTTTTAACAACGAACAGTTAAATGCGAACAAAATCCGCATTACTATATTTCGATGCACACTTTGGAATATATAAATATTGAAAGGTACATAGTATTTTTAAGAAAGTTTAAAAATATTACAGAACAATTTTGATATATGGAATATCAGTTGATTTTCTTTACAAAAAGAAAAACATTGAACGAATTAAAAACGCTTAATGATAATCATATTCAATCAGATATTTTGCTAGTCTTAGTAACTGTTTGTTTTTAATATAAATCAGCAGTATTATAATGGTATAAAAACCTAACTAAACCAGAAGTAGCTGTTTATGTAACAGGCAACCAAATAAAGAACATCCGAAATAAGGCACAACGTTTCTTTTATAAAAATAACACAGACAAACTTTTTCATAAAACGATCAAGAAATATTGGTCAATAATAAATGGTGGTATTCCATATTAATCCTTTTATTAATTTTTACCCTAACATTATATTTCATCATATTTAAATATATTATAAATATAGTAAATTGCTCAAAGCTATGAGATTTAAAGTTATCACTATAATTTATTGGTCTATATAGAGGTTATTCTTAATAACTTTCGATTTTAGTATCTTATGTAATGGACGAATTGGAGAATTGTTTTTTGTCCTTTGAGATTGCAAGTGGATTTACTTCATAAATGTGTCAAATTTACAGTCTTATACTTTAAATGATTTCTGAAAAAAAACAATGAAACAAATGGATGGATACTTAAATGATCCGAGAAGGATTTTCTTTTGTTTTAGAAGGTGTTACAATTTTAATTAAATTTTAACATCAATCAAGCAAAATTTACTTTAATTCACTGAAAAAAATTTTCACCGAAACGAAAATTTTTTTGATTTATTTATGTCCTGTAATACAGTTACTAAATCACAGATACTCATTGTTTGTTATTTTAATCGTGGTATTTCAAAATATAACATTATTTTATTAAAAACGGAATATAATTATATAGATTACAGAAATATACAGCCTATAGTAAGATTTAAAATCAACAACAGTTCTAAATATCCCAATAGTCGCAAGGAATACTTGGTTTCTATTTCGTCTGTTGTTTTTTTACTAATTATTTATAGGAAAAACAGTATACTGAGATCCACGAATAAATCTGAGGTAGTAACAAATTCTGAGGAAAATATCTATTGATAAGTACCATTTTATCTGTGCTTTTATAAACGTGTAATCAAGCCACTTTCAAGTTCAGAAAATATCAATATTCCTAAGGAGATTTATTGCTGAAACGTAATCAACATGGCATAATAAACAGTACGATAACGCTAATAAACGCAGCGTACTACGGCCAGATAATTAATTTTTCTTGTTTATTATTTTTTCTCTAATTAATTTTTTAATCCCTTAGTTAATTTTCTTAATGCTTTAATAGGGTTGCGCACGATTTTTCACGACAAACATTTATGATGATTTAAGTTGTCGATGGTATATTTCGTTTTCTTCTGGCGTACAGTATGATCTCGGTTAAATAATGATGAGAGATATCTTGCTTTGAATAAAATTTGAACCCGTACTAAATTATTTAAAGATTGAGATTTAAAATGTAAGTTTACTTTGCTTCCCTTTCGTGCAGTTATATTGCAAATCAATTAGGGAATGGTTATGTTATTACAATTTTATCTTTTTATATCAGTCGTAGACGAGTCTTGTACTTATAAATTGTATGAAGTTAGTTATTAATAAATATTACTGTAATACATATTTTTTCTATCAATGATGTTTATAATAAAGAGATGTTCAACTTAAGGAGCGAATTGAGTATTTTTTTCTTCTGGTTGGATTCTAAATACTATATTTCGAATACATTATATTATTGATTCTAGATACTTCGAGTACATTCAAAGGAAACAATTTCTCTTAGATTCGCTATACCATAAAATGAAACAACTTGTTGCCGAAAAGCAAGATACAATATCAGTATATCTTTTAGATGAGTCTTTTGTCAGTTTGTTGCGTATTGTTTCACTTTGCATTTTTGTAGATGGAATTACTCGTCGCAGCCCCACAATTCACGGTAATTAATAGGAACTTATACATTCAATCATTCCATGGTTTACAATTTTTACAGTATAAAGTATTTTATTAATAAGATAATCCAGAAGAATAGCATTCGGTGTTAAATCTAGGTTAAAATTACTCAAATCACAAACATCACCCTTGATAAAGTAACGTATGAAACTGATAAAACCGTATGAAATTGATATTCTGTCGACTGCAGGCGTCAAAATAAGGCTATATAATATTTTAATATTTTTTTTATAATTTGATCCCTGCGAAAAATCAAGATCAACGTTAATATAGGTATTATTCAATTCAGAATATCAATATCTTATAGAAGTTTCGTTACAATAAAAATCATGTATTTATCTGGTCATATTTAAATACATTATATTTTGTACTAAAATAGCATGGCAGAATTGTGGTAATTTGTTCACTATACCAAATATACAAAAAAATGATGTATTATGAATATGTGTTAGTAAGCAGTTGATAAGTCAATTGAACATACTACAAGTAAAAAGTTTAAAAGTTAATATGCAGTACATTAGGTCGGTAATGAGTAATACGAATGAACCTACTTAAATTGTTTTGTTAAATATTTTTGACGGTATTACGATATTTTACAATAAAGACTGGTATGCTTACTTAATAATACTAAAGAAATATTAAAATTTAAATATTCACTTACTGCGTGAAAATAATTTTTTCTCAAAATGAAATTTTACGAGTCATCCATTTTAAAATAAATACTTGGTCCTTCCTAATAACCGATAATTAAACTACGTGATGTAGTATTATTTCTACTTTTATGATTCACAGTTAAAACTGGAAATCTTATAACGGCATATTAACTAACCACGCTTATTTATATTTTTCAAAACTTAAATCATTGGTTATTTTTCTTCTGTGAATTTAAAGAAAATTTATGGCTTACAAAATTATCCTAAAATTATTTAATCAACGCTAATATCTTTGGACAATATTGTAAAATGTTATTTTCTTTTCGTTAGATATATTATATCGTGTTTTCCCATATTCGTTCATTGGTTGTGTTTTGGTTTTTATGCATGTATAATCTGTAATTCATAAGTCTGTCGCCAATGAATAAATAATGTAAACAAGAAACATTAATATAATTTTTGTTGTTACAAATTTATAATAAACAAATTGTGATTTATAAATAAATCTAGTTGTTGTTATTTTCGTGACGTATATTACCGCATGAAAACTAAAATATTTATTTCTAATTGCATTTCTCGAAAGCTGGGGAATTTCTACGACCTAGTTGACCCAGTTAGCTAATACTAGGTTTATGGATGCTACCAGTGGTATTCAAATTATGATAAATATATTTGTACACGGTCTATTAAATTCATGTATATGGCACATCCCTATTTGTTCGAAGTAGCTCCTTTAATGCACGCAAGGTGCATGCAATAATTGATAAAATATTGCAAGCGCCCTGCATTCAATAATGGAGCTAATTCTTAATATTGAAAATAATATTCTAAATTGTGTTATAATAATTTTCAAGCTATGAATACTTTCTATTATTACGTGAACTTAAAAATTACAAATATAGCGATTTGTGGTTTTTAAAACAATAGCTACTCTTCTTCCAATATAAGTAATGTTTTATCATAGTTTACCTAACCATACCTTATTTTTTTCATTTATATCAAACATTCAGAGAAATTTTCAAAATAAATTTAATTTAAAACAAATATTATATTATTTTGGTAATTAATGATCTATTTGAAACTTCATAATGTAACGCATCAGTCAGATATTTACAACACATAAACCTATATAGGTTATGTAAGATGATAGCGATTGTACATCGAGACAATCGAGGACATCTTAAAATCAATGAAACATACAAGTGACGATTTAAACCAATTTTGACGTAATGTTTAAACTTTTTTTCCAAATTACTAATTAAACTTATTTAAATACAATATTTCCTAAAGTGGATTAATAATTTACTAATCGCAAATAGATTTTATTTTACATTCTAAATATTATTTTCATATGGGTATATAATTACTATTTATTATGAGCCCATAATGGTTTTTTACTTGTAAATTTTTCGAATGAAATTTTATCACCATTATCTCGTTTAAGTTTTGGTTTCTCCATCCTTTCAGGTTTTATTTTTAATATAATTCCTAGTCCATGAAGAAGGTTCCCGTTTTTATTTCTCGAACAGTCCGGAACAATCAAAAGTATTCAACAATCCAGAATATCCCGGAACATACTGGAATATTGTGGAATATTTGGGAATAGTCTGAAACGTTCGGAAACATTCCGGAACATCCCAAATCATTATGGAATATTCCAGAACACTTTCAAATATTGTGGAATGTTCTGGAATATTGTGGACTATTCGAATTGTTTTTGTATGGGTGGGGGGTAACCCTACCAATACAAAAATTAAGGGTGTACTTGTAGGGGTATATAAAGCAAGATCCGTCATGGGTTCAAACGTCAGTTTCTTATCAGTGAAGCGCAGTGAAGTGTGAGTAATCAAAGTGATACAGTGACTAAATATAAATCAAAAATAAAGTGCGAAAAGTTTTTAAAATGTACTTAATGCATTGCTCAATATAAAGTTGATTTGATTTATATTTTATACAATGTCAAAATGTAAAAGAGGAGAAGATTTTACCAGTTTTGAAGCAAAATGGCGAAAACAAAAAGAACAGCAAAAAAGCAAAATAGTCGAAGAGCGCAAAGCACGTTCACGTTCCAAACGAACGAAAATGAGTACTGTGAAAAGCAGAAAAACTGAAGAATAATGAAATGAACGAATTGAATAATCCAGAATTGTGACACAGTCTTATAAAAAAAGACTGCGAACCATGAAAATATCACTGTATAAGAAGCGCAGATGAGGACAAGTAAACAGTACAACCTAACAAATGAAGCATTCCACTATGACCCGACGAGAGAATATAACAAACATAAACACGTCCTTATCGGGAAAATGGATAGCATCTGCCAATTGTGCAATGTCAAAAAATTTAGTAGAAAAACACAAGGAATCTGTTGCATGAATGGAAAAGTTCAATTACCACCAATGAAAGCACCTCCGTAGGAATTTCAACATTACATGACCGGGGAAACTCCACAATCAAGACATTTCCTTCAAAATATAAAAGCGTATAACGCCTGCTTCCTAATGACATTTTTTGGTGTCACTTCGATCAACAATAACAGAGATAATATCGATTATGTTTTTTTTCCATCCAAGGACAAATCTATTACGGGATCATTATTACCACTACCCAACGAACACTATAAATTTCTGCAAGTATGTTTCGTCGAAAATAAAGAAATATAAATTGATCAACGCTGCAAAAACATCAGTGGATTAGGACGAGAAATAATCCAAGACATACAGAGGATCTCACACAAATACAATCAACTTATTCACATATTCATAATAGGTCTAGTGCTATGAATGATTTCTATGAATGATTTCTGATGACTATAAAGTTGTAATTCCAGCCGACAAGAGACCACCTGAAGAACTCAAACGTCGATTTACGAAATCGCCATAGTAGTTGTGGACAATGAAAATACAAGCCGTGAGATTATCATACAATGAAGAAAAGAAGGACTACAATTCATAGCAGAGACACGCCGTTCATGTTTTACCCTCCAATATCCATTAATTTTTCTACAGAGAGAGATTGGATATCATTTCGATGAGAAACAAATCCAATCTGAAACAGGCGTAGAAACAAGAAAGTCACTTCCAAGGAGATCTGTGCTTACTGCTTAATGACCAGAGATAATGAAACATACAATCACATTCTCAATATTCGCCGTTTATTCCAAAAATTTCTGGTAGATATGTATACATAAATAGAAACGGAATGGATGTTTTAAATAAATCTGAATCAGAAAAAAAACTACGCATGGAAGAATACATCTATCTTTTAGATATAATCATAAATGACAAAAACATTGACGACATTGGAACAATGGTAATCTTACCCTCACCTTACATAGAGAGTCTAAGACACATGCACGAATACACTCAAGATGCCATGACGTACGTAAGAATATATGGACGACCTGACCTCTTCATAATATTGACATGTGTACTTCATAATATGGTCATCGTAACACGAAATCAAAGAACATCTAAGATACGGATAAGCCCCGGTTGATCAACACGACACAACAGCCCGAGTTTTCCGACAAAAACCAATGAAATTTATTGAAGTCATCACAAAATACCACGTCCTTGGAACCCATAGATGTTGGATGATAACTTACACAAACTCACATGGACGACAGAATTCATCCCATGAATATCCATTAATATCCAAGTTGAATTTTTAAATACACAAGAAGATCCGGAGCTGTACGACATAGTTGTGAAAAACATGATTCACCGATCATGCGAGCCATTAAACCCCATTTCGCCATGTATGAAGTGTACAAAAAAATACCCAAAACCATACTTAGACGACACATGAAACGGAGATAATGGCTATCCCAAATAAAAAAGACGATCACCTAAAAAAGATGGCTTCACAGTAAAAATACATATACGGGGTAAAGACGAACTGGAAATAAATAATCAAATGGGTAATACCACATAACGCACTACTTTCCAAAATGTTTCAATCACATTAAACGTAAAATTCTGCAATTCAGTGAAACATATTAAATATATCAGTGACTACGTGAATAAAGACAGTGACATGGAAGTATTCAAAATAGACAAAGGTAGTGAACAACAAAACAGAAACGACGAGATCCTCACATACAAAATGGGTAGATACATCAATAAAAATGAAGCAGTGTGGCGGATTGTCGGTTTTCCCATACACGAAGACGAACTAACTGTGCAATATTTGAAGAATGGACAGAGAGTTGACACACAAAACTACCGCCAGAAAAATTGCAAGCGAACCACCTAAGAACACAATATTAACAGATTTTTTCCAGTTATACCAAACGGATCCATTCGCGAAAACATTGCTATATGTCAACATCCCTAACTATTATGCATAAACGAAAAATAATTCAACGACGAAAATAAAGAATTACAGTGGAGGATCATCCAGGAATCACGAAACTTACGCACAAGGCCGAGTAACACCGTACATCCTAACAACGCTTAATGTTTCTAACTCCGGATGTTGCTACACGAAATAAGGGGATCAACAAGTTTCACATATCTCAAGACTATTAACGCTTACCCATGCCAGATATACAGAGAAGCATACCGACGGTTAGGACTACTGGAAACGACAACGACTGGGAATTACAAGAAGCCTCAAAGATACTACAAGAAGCCTCTCTCACAGCCTCAGCTGAATAAGACGGAGACTTATTCGCTATGATACTAACAATGTGTAACTCATCGCATCCAAGACAGCTGTGGGATTCCTTCAAAAAAAGTATGAGTGATAACATACTATACCAATTCCGACAAGTTCATCCAGAACGCTGTTATCGTTGACGTGGTGCGTTAGGTTGATCACCAGGCATACGGCTTTTGACGATGCGGCGCACCGCGGGGACCAGGGTTCGATTCCCGGCCGTTCGTCGAACGGGGCTGGACTGGTGTTATGGTCAGCTGTAAGAGATTGCTCTCGTAGCAATAAATCAGATCCATTAAAATAGAAAAACAAGCAAACAGAACTGGCCATCGAATTCAACAACGACATCTTCAATGAAACACTCACTCGCCTAGAAGATAAATGTTTAGCAATAAAAAATCTAAGGTCTGGATGGATTTTTTAATACAACTTGTAATACCGGCACCACGAAAGGATACTTTCAGTATACTAAACTTCGACATTACAGTGTAAAAAAGGTACAAAATCAAGAAACTACTTCAATATATTGCTCACGACAAACCATTCCTCAATGACAAAAAAAATAAATTTACAACGTTATCATGGACCGGATCAGCAATAATACTGGCGGAATTATTTACTTTCACGCATCAAGCGGTACCGGAAAAATGTTTCTAATAAATCGATTGCTGGCAGAAATACGTGCTAATCAATAAATCGCACTTGCACTGGCACCATGCAGCGCTGCCGCTACACTTATAGATGAACTACCCATTCCGCCCTAAACTACCGTTGAATATAACCGAAGAACAATTCTGAATATGTAAAATCTCAAGAGCATCTGGTCGGGATAAACTTCTAAAACAAGCTAAAATTATCTTCTGGGACTAATGCACAATGGCACATAAGAAATCACTCGAAGCAATGTACAGCACTTTTAAACTTGCGAGGAAATTTTGAAGTGATGGGAGGAGTTCTATACATACTCCCAGGAAATTTTCGACAAACACAGTTATCCCTAACTCAACACTTCTGTATTATCATCCAAAGTAATAAAGTCTACTTTTAAAAGTTTGTTGTAATAATGATTAATATTTGCTTCAGAATATATTTAAGTTTATAAATAAGCTTATATTCATCATATAAATAATTATGGTTAAGCTGAGCCATTTTGGTAAAATAATATTACATTTTAAAGAAACTCATTTTCTTAGTGTTTAAAAATATTAAAATAATAACATTGTAACTATGATAAATATTTGGGTACAATATTCATGCGTCATTAAAACTAGGCTATTCTCTATGTCGGTCGAAAAGTACCCAATAAATAAAGTGCTTTCCAAAATGTGTAGCAGGGAACCGAAAGATTTTAACAATACTAAGAAGAATTCAGGCCGAGAGCTAGCACTGAAGTGTCATAAACAATCCTATTTGCAAATATTTTTTGGAAAAACTCACTTTCTCATATAACTGTTTTAAATTTCATATTCGATGAAATGATTAATAACTGATTAAATATTGTTGAATAACTGATTAATTACCATTAAATAATTATCATACTCTAACCTCCATGGATTTACAGGAACAATTTTATCGATTTTGCCATAGAATAATGAAAATATACTTTCATCGATTGTATTTCGGGGAACAAATTATTTCTGTACTATTTCTTGAATCTGTTTGTTATTTCTGTTGTTTATTCTTTTAATTAGTATGACTTTTAAAAAAATATTAATATAATTTTATCACAAGAATTCATCGTTTATCGTATAAAAGCCGAGGAGTTGATTTAACTGTTTAAAATTTTGTATACATCTCGGTAATCGCTTCTTATATCTGTAAATATCCCTATTTTGATGTATATTACTGTTTCAATTCATACTTATATCTGAAAGCATTGTCCCCGGTATTTCTTTTTTAAATCATTTGATGTTTTGGTTTCGCGTAGATTTGAAACAGTCTTTAATGTATATAGTAGATTCGGTGATTCAATCTGATGTTTACTCAATCTGTGAAACACTTTGATTCAATCTGTGCTTACTTTAGTGAACATCGTAATTCAAAATTGTCCCAAACCTGTTTTAAATTTGGACCAGGATATTCTTTTATTTATTTTTGTTTTAATTTGGTATTCCTCGGTTTTTATTAAGAAAATTTACAAAATTTTACCGCCTTTAAGTTCACAGATATTTCGTTCATTTAGAAAACTAGTAGGTAATACCCAGTTTGCAAGAAATATTTTAAAATAGCGGTATTTCTCTTGGGTGGGAAAAATTGCTCCATATGAAATAATTATTCTAGTATATTTAAACATAAAAGATTAAAAGCTAATTTAAAAATAAATTAGTTACCCAGTAAACATGTTTTTCATACCTGTCGTAGTTCACACACGGTTCTAATTACACATAAATACATGGAGTAAATGTAATTGACACATTGTAGAAAGAACTCTTTTAGTAATTAATTTAATGTAAAACGTGCTGAAATAATTTGGTTTAATTAAAAGTTTCATTTCACAAATTAACACACTCTGAATATAGCAAGATCCTGATTACTTATTTTAATTTTTTATCAAACGTAGATCATTTACGAACCTTTATCGCTTAATTATTCGTATATTTTTAAATATCTGCCCAGTTATCATATTAAAACTTATTAACAGTTGTGTTCATTTATCGTCTGTTGACTGAACTTAGTTAAAAACTACGAAAATTCCAAACGGAGTGAGGAAAAATTCCAGTTTAAAAATATTTTTTAATTAAGTACGTCGCCTCATATTTCCGCTCCCGAGACTGTTCATGGTTCGGTAACGAGACGCGGTTACTCGTTAGCTTTATAACTCTAGCAACTTTTATAAATATTTAATCTTCAGCGGGAAGGAAAATTGTAATGCATAATTACGCTTTAAATTTATTGTGAGTTTACTTTTTGGTATAACTTTACAGAAAATATTGAAGCAAATGATTTTATTTTCAGTTCATTTACACGCAAAAATTTTCGATGATTATGAAGATTTTTTATTTTTTCCATCAATGGCTCTTAACGAAACTAAATCGCACCTTAGATTATTTTTTTCAGTTTTCAGTATGTCTGCGTGAAATAAATTATGTGAAATAGTTTCGAAGCCTATCGATTAATTAATACCACCTTATCCCCTATTATAACAGCTATGTCATCGTTGCTAATTTCATTTTTGACATGTGCATTTCGTAAGTGATAGCGTATTATTACAAGTTAAGGAAAACTTTTTTGAGTTTTATATTGCCAAACAAAAAATTTGAATATTATGATAATCATAGGGAACGACACTATAGCAAACTGCATATTATTCATGACAACCCTCGCTCAAATGAAACTTTAGTATTTTCAGATAAAGAGAAGTCGTAAGATCATTGGAAAGTGAAAGATAATATTTAGTGAAAAGTGCCATATAAGATCGTGCCACTTGATCGGTGCACCAAAACCATAGCACACATTCAGTTTGCCGTTAACTTGGAAAAATTAAGACCTTTTTTGTTTCCTGAATAGTATAAGCAATTTAGGTATTGCCGATGAAAGTATTGATTTATTTACAAATGATTTTATATGAATCAAACTTCGACTCATGGCAAATTAACGGACTAATCCACACATTAATTTTCGACTTATTTTGAACAACAAAAGAAATAAAGGCTGTATTTTAAATTATTAAAAATACGAATTTTCAATGGGGATTAATTATTTAAAGTTGTTGACGCAACTCCATTAAATAATATGGAATGTATTTACAAAAAAACATATTACTTTACGTGCAAACGTGTGTATTTGTGAGTATGCATGTGTGTGCGAGCATATATGTGTTTTTTATTTACTTATATAAGTCATTTAATGTATTATCTCGACTTGTTTTGAACAACAAAAGAAATAAAGGCTGTATTTTAAATGATCAAAAATACGAATTTTCAATGGGAGCGAATTATATTAAAATTGTTGATACAACTCCATTAAATAATATGGAAATTATTTACAAAAAGACATATTACTTTCCGTGTACACGTGTGAATTTGAGAGTATGCTTGCCTGTCTGTGAACATATCTGTGTGTACGTTATTTATTTACTTATTAAGGTCATTCAATGTATTATACAATTAATACATATGGCGGACTCATTGTTATAAATGCAATCTCTTACAGTCAACCTAAACAGTCCAACCCCGCTGGACGAACGGCCAGGAATCAAAACTCGAACCCTGCGGTGCGACACGACGTCAAAAGCCACATACCACGAGATCAAGCCAACACAATACGGCGACGACATGATTTTTATGTTGATATTTTCAGAAGCATATTTAAAACTACTGGAAAATATATTTTGAAAAAAATCATTCTCCTAACATTTTACATTCACGATTTATTAAAGGATGGTGATAAGAGAATTGCTTATTTACTTTTTATTTACACACATATATTTATCAACACATTACAGGTAACGTGTTGGTAATGTTGGAAAATGATGATATATTTTGACACATTTGCTTTCGTTCATTATAAACAAATCACACTCTGGTTCGAACATGATCAGATAATTGACTAGTTAAACACGGCGGGAAACTGGAGAATTCCGATATAATTCGGTTCTAAATGATAATAAAGCAAAAAAGTTCTTATCGCCTGAGCGCAGTAAAATGTCGGGTCTTTGTACCCGGAGAAAGAGGATATCGGTAGAACATAAAAAGGGAAATAACAAGAGACTCTCATGCACAGCTATCTCTCATATACAGGTAGAACGTCTTTTGCACACTTTCATATTATACGTATATACATAAGCGCACACACACACACACACACACATATATATATATATATATATATATATATGTATAAATATATATATATATATATATATATATATATATTTTTTTTTTTTCAAGAGATTTGACGCTATAGATCACAAATAAATCACTTATAGTTTACAACAAATAACCGAGGGTAGAAAAATAATTTCCGTAACTCTAATTTATGCTCGTCACAGTGAACAAATTTCAAATTTATGACGGTTCATAATTTTTTTTAAATATTTTGCTGTAAAATAACCAAAATTGTAATGAGAAGCATCTACTTACAAAGTGTCTTTTTTCACCATGAAACCCGAGAAAGATTCACCAAAATCGACATATTCGTATAAAAGAAAAATAGTAAAAGATACAGGCTAGAATTCAAACGTTTATAAGTTCCTGTATGCGGCATTTTGGGGGTGGAATGGAAACAAATTATTTTGAAAACGGAAATATTTTTAAAAAATATTACCTATAAACTTAATTTAATATTATCTATTATGAAAAATCTGTCACTTCGTTTTTCCAAAAACATAATAGGGCACCAAAGTGTGTTCTGACAAACGACACATATTATTCCTTTAATTTTTCCTATTAAGATTCCTTCAACGGCTTCATCTTAGTTTACGAAACGCAAACCTGAATGGAAAAAAGTGTAAAATATTGTTTAATCTTCTTTTAGTAAAACACTAAAGACATCAGAGTATGAGCATACAACAGATTGCTCCATATTGAATGTATATTCAAAAAAGAATGTTATTGGAAAAAAATTAATTCGAGGAGAGAAGCGATATTAATTTTATTACAAAAATTATGCCATGTAACATGTCACAAAAGCGTAAAAGCTTCCGGTGTTACTTTCAATTGGTTAAAAAAGACAAAGTGCAAGTAAAGGACGATATTGAATATTATTGATTGCTAAAAATCAAGATCTCGTTTTATTGGTGCTATTTAACAAGATAGTCGACTTTGATACTCAACATAAAGGCAAGAAAGATAAGTATGAAGATTTAAATACTTAAACACGTACAAGCGTGCGCGCATGGACACATTATGTCTGTAAATATATATATATATATATATATATATATATATATATATATATATATATATATATATATATATATATATATATTTATATATATACATATAAATATATAGAACGCCAGTCCACTCCCGACTACCGGCCGGGAATTAAAACTGGATCCCCGCGGTGCGCCGTGCCGTTAAAGGCTGTATGGCTCATGATCAACCCAACATATCATGGCGACGAAGAAATATTAAAATAGTTACAAACCATATGTAAGTATGACAACTCAAGGTAAATTATTCTTTTTTACTTTTTAAAGAAAAAAAATAATTTCGAACATCTACTTAAATATTCGGATCATCTTATCAGTCTTTGATCTTGATAATTCTACCGCAGTTTCAATATTTTTATTAAACTATCAAGGTACGACGTGTAATCGAAATATGCAAAAATAATATATCTGTAACATTTAAGTATTCAAAACTTCTGTAAAATTTCTTGTACATATTATATACAAATAATTCGCATATATTCAATAAACTATATTCTTACTTTCTAAAAAGTTGCTACTGTCTGATTATTCATTTTATTCTAAAAAATATACTTGCTTAGTAACTGCCAACCAAAAAACACTTATTTTTGATAATATACACACATATACGAGGGTACATGGAGCGGTCAAACGGCATACCCTCAAACTTAAACGAAAAAGTCCTAAATCTATTTTGAACTAAAATTTTTAAATAAAAAAATAGATTTAATCTAGGTTGTAACTTCTATGAAAAACACTGCTTGCTAACTTCTGCTTTTTACTAGTTGACTTCTATGTTTCTATTTTAAATTAATTTTCTAAAATTTGCGGTAATCAACCATGGTCGTTCACCAATTTGTTCTTCAATTACTATTTTTTTATTACAATTATTTTTGAGATATTGAATACTAACAAAACTGTTTGAAATTTTAACTCATAAAGCATGTTCATTAGTTTCTAATAGACTTAGTACGTGAAATTTCACTATATTCTACTATTTATAGCTGGTGTAATGGCCACATATAGGGTTGCGTTTTATTCAGCGATCTACAATAAATAAAAATAAAATGCACGGGTCAGTTAAATATTTTATTTCTTTGACCAAATTTACTAAACGAACACGTTGTTAGAATATCCCAATTAAAGAATAAAACTTCTACAGTCCATTATTATCATTTACCGCTTTGCAAAATTTTGTGCTTTTATGTGCAATCCTTTGCACTCCATTATTTATTTCGTGAAATATTCTACTACAATGTACTTCTACGTAGACATAATTTTAACATTAAGCTATAATACTTGCATAAAATAATAGTAACTATTTTATTATCCCGTCTCATATTTAGCTTATAGCCTTTTACTTTGTTTTATAGCCACTAACAGCAAACTACTTTGTGTTGACAGTACAAGTGGAAGAAATTAAGCGATATGATTCAATTAGCATCCTCAAATTATTAGCCGTATTAACTCAAGTCTTGACACGTGGCTCTTTTGAAGCAATTAAGCTTCAAGACTGAAGTATGTCCGTACTAAAATATTGGGAATATTTACTTTATTACTGTCTCGTAATGAAAATATTTTTTCTCACTTTTCAAACTTTTAAATAATAATATATATTTAGCAACAAAATTAACACTTAAAAAAAGTTTATTTATATTACTACAAGAGAAAAAAATGATAAAGTACTACTTACCACTTGTGTAATGATATATTTAATTCATGGCAAATTATTAAAAATATAGGTAGTTATTTGAATGGGTTCACATAAATGTGTTTAACAATTTTAGGTTTAAGTGTATGAAATACTATAATTAAAAGGAATATAAGAAATACGTCATCAGTTTATTTATTAAAACGATTTCCTGAAATATTTTTCAAAAATTCATAACGATACTTTATAGTAATAATCATGCAAAAGTTCCTAATACAAAATTATTTATAGGTTAGTGAGAGCAGATAATTTCGTGTGAGGAAATATTTCATTAAAAATATCCCTTTCAACCTTGCTCAAACGGGCTTTTCGTTCTATTATTTTTTTTTATTGGTTTTCAAATAAAATTTAGATACTAAGAATAGTCTAGGATTTTTCTCCAAATAGTGACGAAATGCGCAGTAAATTTGGAAGATTAATTTTTTTAAATTTTTTATCAGCTGTATCGGGTTCGAAATTTTCAAAGATAAAAAATATACGTGTTTTTTATCTTTAAAGATAAACACATTACAATTTCAACATTACAATCTTGTATAATCTCAAACACAGATACGAAACTAATCGAAGTTCGAATAATTCCCAACTGCCAAACCAATATAAATATATGAACGCATTAAGATTTTTGAGTTACTTTTAACATTTCTGATTTCAATACTCTAGATGTGATATTCGATATCTATTTTTCTCCGTTTCTCCAAAAATAGACTCATAATACACGTGTATAGTGGTTACAGATTAACTGTGTTAAAAAAATTAAGGTATTCAACGTTATAATTATTGCTATATTAAATATTAATAATCCTATTATTTACACCAGGTTTTTTTTAAATATAAAGTATTAAATTGAAACACTGTCAAAAGTGGAGGATCGTATAAATATTATTTGTCAAGTGTGTAATTAAGAGTAGGCCAGGAAGTCTATTGAATTGAAAGTATGGACACAATGTCAGTAACAAAGAGAAAAGCTCCGCGCACAAGAATTGCACGCGTGCCTCTCTGAATATGATTCTCTAATAATACTCCCACTAATATTGAAAAGTTTTGAAAAGTCGCTAGGTAAAATAAATCTACAACATGAAATAAACCTTACTCCTATAATTATAATATAGTTGAAACATATTATTACTGTACCTTTCGTTTACTGATCTGTGTTGCAAACAATTTTGGAAAATCATACTACGAACATTTCCGTACTGTTATATTTCTGTTTCTAATGAGATAAACATAAAAGTGGTCAAGCATAACGTTTAGTTGCGACTCGATTCTTCGCAATAAATTGTTATATAACGTTATCAATTTATGTCTCGAGTGTCGCCAAGGACAAGCCGCATGAAAATTAGAATTATTAACTCCCACTGAATAGCGAGCGATAAAACGGACGATTAAACGGTCGTAAAAATATGAAGATCGTATAACAGTAATTGACTTGGGCGAATGATAACCCGCAACTTTTTTGTCATGGTAAATTATTCACAATTATTCACTTGGGATTTGCAGAGAAATGTTTTATAGCCTGCTCCTTGAAGCTCCTTGAAAGGTTTAATGACATTATATGAATATAAAAATAATCTCTAGCAAAAAATGAGGTCGCTCATTATTCAACATTTTCAATAAAATCTCAAGAGGTTTATGTGTATTTACTAAATTATATTTAGGTCTATAAAGTTTGGATATCAATAATTATTTTTAAGATGATTGTTAATCCATTTTATCACATAATTTATTGTTTCAAGGAAATTAGAAAAACTTAGGAGATGTAGGAAAACTTTACATTCCAACGTGGAATTTCAGAATCTGGGGATGTTACATATCAAATAGTATTAATGAAATAATAATAAAGGTTTTAAGAATCGTAGCTTGACGTGTTTATTTATTTTCATATGTACCATAATTTCTATTGTAATAATAAACTTTTACAATACGCTTGATTTCGGCATATTTAGTTATAGGAATGATTTCCATATTAGTACCTTACTAATTAACTATTTGTTATATTTGGTAAAAAGTGTACATGGTAAAAACAATTTTTTTTAGAATAGTGAAGAAATATTATATTACTAATAGTAAACTATAAATTAATGACAAGAAATATTTGTAAAAATAATTTATAAAAAGACTGCAAACAGAGAAATGATTCTTTATTAAATCCCTAAATATTTTTTGTTACTTTTATATATTGACATCTTTTTTTTGAGTAGACATATTTTGGAAATCGTTTTTTAAAACTAGTTTTTTGGGTGATCATTTTCAAATATGGTTAGGAGCTGATGACGAGTTGTAGGAATATCATGGGGAAATCAACAAAGAATGAGAGTATACGGCCCCTTGCAAAATTTCAGACCTTTTTACTTTAGTCACTATTAGTCATCAGGGTCTAATGAGGGAAGCGCAATGCTGTGACAGAATTTCCTGAACGAATAATCCATTAGTTACAACTGGTTAAGGTTTAATGATGAAGTTAGAAAGTGGTGTAAGAAACTTCACAATGTATATATATATATATAGTGTGTATATATATATATATATATATATATATATATATATGTATATATAAGTATATACATATACACATATATGTATATACTATATATATCAAGAAAACTTTGTCACTTCAAACGCTTGTCCCGTTAATCAGGTGTAATCCAAAAATTCGTTATTTTTTTCAACTAGTCCCCTGGTTTATAAAATAATTAAAGTTTAAATTTTGTATAAAATCATGATTATGATTGTGTGATAGTGTTGATTATTGATTTAAAATCAACACTAAATTCTAAACTTAACACTAAATATCATTTTGGCTACTATATATCAGCTGGCAGGTTCGCTTATTGCAAACTTTGCAAACTGTCAAATGTCAAAATGAAATGTCATTTATCCGTTTAAAAAAACTTAGTTTTTTAAACACGCGTACCCATTATTATAATTTTGTTTTAGAATGTATTTCGTACTTACACATACCTAAATTTTAAGTGCGTTCCCCGCACTTTCGTAACAAGTGACAATAATTTTGAATTAAATTGTCTACGTCATGCGTCTGGCATTCGAATTTTGCTTCCTTATACAATGAGTTAGCACATTTTGTTCCATGTTTATGTATATTGTAGGAGAAGTATCACATGATATCACTGAAATGACATGTTATCCTTCTGCATTGAATTGATTGTAACAAGAATTAGTAGGCGGATAACGTTCGATATTTTAGGGTTATTATAATGACATTTGACGTAATAATACTATGGTCCACCAGCACTAAAATATTCGTAATTTCATTCACTCGATATCACAAATAACAAATCATTTAACAGAATAAAATTGCATTAAACCTGTCAACTGTTATGTCAAACTAAACTTTGAAAAATATCTAGAGAGAAGAAATGTGTCAGAATTGCTATAATAAATAATAAATAATCCAAATTGATTGAATTTGAAATAAACGAAAGTTTAAAATAATTTATGCGGTTCATGTGAATGTGTTGATGTTAATTGAATGCCGTAAATTAGTGTTTCGACTTCAATCAATTAGTTGTTAAATTATTTTTGAGTTCGTAACATTTTTGCTAACATAGGCAATCGTTAGCGATTTTGACAGAATAAAATTAACGAATTTAAGTATCCATGGAATAAGACACGCCCGTCACGTCAATAAAATGACGCGTACTAAGCATACTAGCATAATCTAAACCTCTCAAAGATATATACCAAAATGTGTTAAGGAAAACAATAATATTTTTTGTGATCAATAATATATTTTTTCTTAATTTTAAGTAGTATAGTCTAAGAGATGGGCACTAAAATATACAAAAGTTCAAGGTCACGTATTTCCAAAAATATGAAATAGAAAATAATAAAAAAACAGATTTAAGAAAAACAATTACAAAAAAGGATTAAGGGTTATCTAGCCCTTGTGGTCTTTGGGAAACTCACGACATCTTCGATTGCGAAAGATATAGATGTACATACATATCTATATATAGGTATATATATGTGTATATATATATATATATATATATATAAACTAAAACGGTGAAGATTTACGTATCTCTATGATTAGAGCGAAAAAAAGGATGAGTGAGGAAAAAATTAAAATTCTTTTTTTCTCATAAACTGTAAATATCTGGAACTTTTCTTATAATATATACAATACCTTCTACCAATTTCAATTATTCTAAATTTTTCATTTTAGACTATGTAAATAAAATATGATATAATATTTGACCTTGCTTGCTCCATTTTAAAACTTCATCCTCATTTTCGATCAATTTAAAGTATAAATAAATATATTTACAAAATTTAAGCAAATTTTTGCAAAAGATATCGAACATCAAATTTAACAAATGCAAATTTTAAAATTTTAATTCGATAAATAGTAGTTGCAAGGAAGACAGACAAACTTTCAATCTCTGAAGTATGAAAACCTAAAAATTGCTTATTTGAAAAACAATAACAAACAATAAATATGAAACTGGTATAAAATATTTCATAATTCATGCAACCAGAATAAAGAATTTATAGTTGTTTAGACTTAAATGGTTTTATAAGATATTTTAATTATTCAACGAAATTTTTAAATACGTCCTTCCAAACATTAAAAAAAAAATATTTTGAAAATTGAAACGAAGTTCAAGGCCACGAATATTTAAAGCTGCGTATCTAGGGTTTGACCTTTTTATGATAGTTTAAAAGTCATCTGAATTCTGAAGTATGACACTACATTAGGGCTTCTTTATTCATTAAAACTTGAATGAAATTTAAACATACATGCCTTGTTAAATAAATAACTATTATAAAAGCATTGCAGTTGGGTACTTTATATATATTCTTTTTAGGTTAGGTACATATGTAATTTTTCGACATGCTGCAGTTTTCTTTTCTTTTTTCGTCAGTCTTCTATGAGAATGTTTCCATGTTTTCTGTTAAAAGAGAGATGGTACTTTCAAATATTTTAACAAATCTCTTTTTTAAATTGAATATTTCAATTATGTAACTAATAATTTTGTGTGTTCGTTCTTTCTCCATCTCTTTAAAATACTAAATACAAATTATGATGTACTGATTTTAAAATATTTAGTTTTTTGATAGTATTTAGCACTTCAGTTAAATGACAAATATAATAAACATTTAAAATTCCGCTTACATAAACCATAAACATGAATTTAAGCTCCCATATTTTTTCATGTATATTAAATCAAATAAAAGCCCTGAAACAACAAACATAGTTAAAAAGCTAACAAAACTTTTTCAGTCTTCAACTTTCCTCGAAAACAAATTGCAAAAGTAAACATTTTTCCACCTATTAATTAAGCAGACACGAAATACCTTTGAATGCAGATTGTTTTGACAACAGAATGATGGTAAATATTTTATTTATAATTACAATAAATGAGACCATATTCTAATCATGTCCGGTTTCATATGTGTTACATTAAAATATCATGTTTCTACGATTACGCTATAAAAATCTGTTAACATTAACGGTGCCTGCCATATTGTGCGTTTCACTAACGGCATCGTTAGGTCTTGTGTGCTTTCTTTTTATTATTTCCTTTACTGCGGATGTGAACACTTCTCACATTATCGTTAGATTTTATTTAAATACGGCGGTAGAATTGAAACAGGGAAAATTAGTCCGAGGAAATTAGATAGTACGTGCGGCTATTTGCGGCAAGTGTTTTAACCGTTTGTTGTCACTGAAATAGAAATACGAACACCCATTAAAAGTAAAATTTCTCTTACTTTTTAGATATTTTAATTTATGCTTAGCTTTTGAAATTAAATCGTATGGAAAACTGTCAAACGGTATATATTTTTCTTCTTTGTCAAACGATATTTATTTATCGTTTGTATATGCACGGGTAGTGATGAAAAAAAAAACGTGTTATAACTGTATTCTGTTTAAGAAAAACTTAAAATATAATGCAAAGTAGCTTTATTAGAACTGTTTTATTATAAGTCATGTCGTTTTTGCTCAAGTATATTTTTCATAAATTTTTTGCTTGACACAAGTTTTTAAGAATATTTTTGTGTCGATGGAATGGCTTGTTATTTTGTCTTTTAATCAAATTTCGGAGCAATGTGCGTGCGGTTACTTACGCAAAAATGAATATTATGAGAACGGAATATTTTTTACATTGATGTAAAAAGAAGCATCAAAATTGCTTTATTGCTTCTGATATCAAAAGTTTTTGATTAAAAATGAAGTTGGAGGAAAAACTAGCTACTAGTATTTTTTGGGAAAATCATATCACCATATAAGAACTTTCGAAACAATTGGTTATTATTTTAAAAATTTTGCTTTTTTATTTTATGAGAAAGGAAGTTATTTGCATCAGGTTGAGAAACAGAATAAAAGAAAATATTAGAAAAAAATATATTTCTTATGTCTACAATTTATCATTAGAGTCATTACCTAATAAAATTAAATCTTGATTGAACTTAATATAATATACATAAGGAGCCCTAAAAAGAATTTTGTTTTCTCTGACGTTAATTTTATTTGCTGAAAATTTTATCATCTTTATATGATACACATCTATCATTCATAGCGAGATTCATATACCAATAACTTATATATAAAACCGTGTAAGAAGGCATTAACGTAAGGTATGTTCTAAGGCGCAAGAAAACACAGGACAAATTGTTTGCCTATTTAAGTTCTATAAATTTTTCTAAGTTATGTAGTGTAGTGTGAAGTCATGTAGAATGATATTTTTTAACGGATTACGGCGCAGCAAAGGATGTATGCATGTATCCATGTAAAACTAAATTGAGGGAATGCTTATTCATAACTAATTTCAGGAAATTGAAAACCTGTATAAGGACTAGGACATGAAATGATTGCTAATAAAGAATAATCTTTGAAACTGCTACCCCGTATTGAATTCATAGAATTCTTGATTTAGAACATAAATCAGATACTAAAGTTTGTTTTAAACCCCTTAGATATTCAGATCCTTATAACATTAACACTTACAGCCGTACCCGTACGA